>VOCN01056584.1:0-35980 GCA_007922305.1 Dermatemys mawii
GCGGGGTGGATGTGGGATTGTGTCTGTGTCAGGTGCTTATAACACCCCGTAGCCCCTGAGTCTTCCCGTCAGCAGCTCTCAAAGGGCTCTGCAAAGGAAACTGGGATCCTTAACCCCATGGTGCAGATGGGGAAACTGAGGCATCATGGGGGGAAGTGACTTGTCCAAAGGCCCCTATCAGCAGAGTCAGGGCAGAGGACCCAGGTGTCCTGCATCCCAGTTCGGGTCACTAGCCTCTGTCTGAGCAGCTCTGGGGATTGATTGATCCTCGCAACACCTGTGAAGGAGGGAGGGTCCTGGAGCCCCAGCTCCCGCCTGAGCAGGAATGGCTCTGTGGTCATGTTCTGGCCCCGCAGCCCGAGCCCCGTGAGTTTGAGGCCGCTGGAACCGCTCAGCCGTGGGGGTTTTATTACCGCCAAGGGACTGATTTGTAAAGGGATGGAGGTGCCTAAAGTCTAGTGGAATGTCTGTAGATGCCGTGGTGCCCAACTCCCACTGGTTTCAAAGGGGGTTTAGGCACCGTGGGCCGTTTGGCCAAAACTCGACCCATTGTCTGAAATATTTTGATGGCGACAAAATCGGCACTTCCCCGGCCAGATTTCCAGCCAGTCTGAGCTGGGTGTCCAACCAGCAGCCACTTGGTAACCAGGCTGCATGGCCCGATGGGTGGAGCTAGGCCATGTCTAAGGGCTGTCAGGACTCCTGGGTTCTATCCCTGGTTCTGGGAGAGGAGTGGGGTCTAGTGGTTAGATTGGGCTGGGAGTCAGGACTCCTGGGTTTTATCCTGACTTTGTGCAAGTCATTTCCCCCTTTATGTGCCTCAGTTTCCCAGTCGATAAAATGGCGATAATAATACTGCCCCCCTTCGTAAAGGGCTTTGAGATAAATGGACAGTAGTAGTCATTCATATTATCCTCGGCACAGGACGCTTTCCTGCTGAGGTCTGGGACGCCAGCCCGGGGTAGACATGGCAGAGAGCGCATCCTGCAAGCTTGTGGAGTATCTGAACGATCTAGAGGCGCGAGAGTTCAAGATGTTCAAGTTTCACCTGGAGAACTATCCCCTGGAAGACGGCTACAAGCGCATCCCCCGCTCCAAGACAGAAGAGGCCGACGCCATGGACATAGCTCGAGCCATGGTCCAGGCTTACCAGGAGTCCACGGCTTTGCAGATGGCGGTGAAGATAATGGATGGCATTAACCGGAAGGATCTGTCGGTAAGGATCCAGAAGGACATGCCAGAGGGTGAGTAGAAAGAGGAGACCCCCCCCACATTTCCCTTTATGGTCTCATTCCTTGCTGGAGCTTTTTGATAAACAGGGGTGGGAGGGTCACGCCTTGGCGTGCCTCAGTTTCCCCAAGTCAAGAAGGGTGGCCTAGTGGCTAGCACCCAGAACTGGCACTCAGCGGACTGGAGTTGCATGCCCAGTTCTGCTGCTGGGTGATCCTAGACATTGCAGCCCCCTCCCCCTCTCCGTGCCTCAGTTTCCCCATCTGAAAAATGGCCGGTAGGGATGCTGGCCTCCCCAATAAAGTACTTTGCCTCTATAGATGGAAAGCACTAAGGCATGGAGAGGCTGCAGCTACTTCTCTGCTACTGAGCCTCACGAAGGCCGCTCTGTCCCACTGCAAGGCCTGCCCCTCTCCCGCCGGGGTATAAATGCCTCCTACGTTAGTGGAAGAGGTTTTTCCTGTCATCTCTCTGAGAGGCAGTAGCAAAGTCAATGGAGGAATCTACTGACCTAGCCGTGGTGACGCAGGGCATGAGGGCGACCCATCTCCGGCACTCAGGGGGTGACATTTTTCACCGCCCGAGAAATGTGGCGACATTGCCCTCATTTTGCAGCTAGGCCAGACGCTCTCAGCTGTCAGCACTGGGGGATTTGCTGGCCTGGCTCTGTCAATCCCAGTTATTTTTGCCCCAGCAGCTATGCTGGGATGCGTTTGATGGGTAGACCAGCGCAAGCGGCTTGTCCCGGGTCGCCCGGGGCATCAGTGGCAAAGGAACAGATCAAACCCAGGGCTTCCAAATGCCGGGCCAGTGTCCAAAGCCCCTGCCCCTTTCTCGCAGGAAGAATGTGGGTACATTGCAGAGGGGTCAGAGAAGATGAAATGATTAGAAAACCAGGAACTCCATCTAGTTAGTTTAACTAAGAAAAGGTTCGGGGGGGCTTGATCCCAGTCTATAAGCATCTGCCTGGGGGAGAAATATTTCATAATGGGCTCTTCGGTCTAGCAGAGTAAGGTCTAACGACCCCGTCCAATGGCTGGGCGTTGAAGCTAGACACATTCAGACAGTGAAGAAGGCGTCAATGTTTAATGGTGAGTGTAATTAATCACCAGAACAATTCACCACAGCTCCTGGTGGATTCTCCAGCCCTGATCATTTTTATATTGATTGGCTGTTTTTTTCAGCTTTAGGGATTATTTCAGGGCGGTTCTCTGGCCCTTGTCATACAGAGGTCAGCCTAGACCAGTGGTCTTCGGTTGAGCTTGGTTGAAGTGGTGGAGTCAGAGGGTGGGAGAGGGTGGGTTATTTCCCAGGAAACGCCTTGCTGCTAAATGATGAACTAGCACTCGGCTGAGCCCTCAAGGATTAACACATTGTTAATGTAGCCTCACACTCTGCAAGGCAGCACGAATGGAGGGAGGGGAGACAGCATGGCAGAGAGAGACAGAGACACACCCTGTGTGTGTGAGAGAGAGATGTGTATTGCTCCTTTAAGGACTCTGACCCCACTCTAAGTACATTGCCTTTTAAAATAGATCAGTAAGTTGAGACAGCAGCTGCTGCCAGCAAGCTCCCTCTTGTCCTGAGCCCTGTCATGGTGTCCTCCCCCCTCTATGGAGATGGGCTACAGGAGTGGGGGGAGGGGGACACCCTGACATCACCACCCTTCTTCCCCCCACCCTCTCCCCCACAGCAAGCAGGAGGCTCTCAGGAGCAGTTCCAAGACAGAGGGCGAGAGCAGCACGTGGCAGTGCGGGGGAAGGACAGCTGAACTGCCAGCAATTGATAGCTTGCTGGGCAGCTGCTACACAGGGAACTTAGGGGAGCAGGGAGCTGATGCGGGGCTGCCGGCCCACGCTGGTTCCAAGCCCCCATCGGCTTGCTCCAACGGGCTGCTCTTCCTGCAAGCAGTGGACAAAGCAGGCAGCTGGCAAATGATGTTAGAAGGGAGCATTGCACAACTTTAAACGAGTATGTTCTGTAATTGATCAGCAACATAAAAACATAACAAGATTACCTGGGACGACTTTAAGTGAGGAGTTACTGATTGTCGGACCACCCTTCCCACCAAAAATGGATTTCCTGCAACTCTGAAAAATGTAAATAGATAAAAACAGAAAAGAGAAAGGCTTAAACCCATAATGTGGCAGAACGGTGAAAATGTCGATTGATCAAAATAGAAAAAAGCTTCAAAATTGATATTTATCCCTCAAAATTATAAACCTATAGAAATTGAACGCTGCCAATGGTAGCAGTAAGTGTAGTTCATTGTTTACATATAAAACAAGAGAGGGAGAAGACAATGCAACATTAGGTGTTTGAGTCCTCCCTCTGTAGACATTGCCTGTCCTCACTAAAGCATCCCCTAGTGGGAAGCGATGTATCTACACTGGGGCTGACCCCAGAGTTTGTCGCTTGAGCTCCCGCCAGCCTGACTCCGTTTGTCCCTTTCAGAGGCAGTTTCTCCCAGGGGTAATTATTTCTCTCATGTGTCTCGCAGTTTTCCGTCAGACTCCAGAGCCGGCTGGCGCGAGCAAGGATGGCGAAAAGGACCAAGAGGAGGAGCTGATTGTGGACATGTGCGATCGGTTTTTTGGAGACAGGAAGAAAGGTCAGTGGCTGTCCGATACTGGCCCGGGGCGCGGTGAGATTTCACACGGGCTGTTGTGCTGCATGCCGAGATCTCCCCCTAACTCTTTGCTTCTCTCTCCCCAGTGGAGGTGACGCTGGATCCCAACACTGCGTTCCCCACTCTGCTGATCTCCCAAGATCAGAAAAGCGTGAGGCTTGGGGACCGCGCCCAGTATCTTCCCAACAACTCCGAGCGTTTTGATTTCCGGCCCTGCGTGCTGGGTGTCCCGGGCGTCTCTCGGGGGCAGCTGGACTGGGTAGTGGAGGTGGGTGCCGGGAAAGGCTGGATCGTTGGCGCCGCCCGGGAGTCGGTGGAGAGGAAGGGGCTTCTCTACATAACGGCTGAGCAGGGGTTCTGGGGGCTGGAGTTGAACAATGGGGAGTACCAGGCGCTCAGCACCCCAAAGACGACGCTATTTCTACGGGCGCCTCTGCTAAGGATCAAGGTGCATCTAGACTACATCCTTGGACAGCTCTCCTTCTACAACAACGACACCATGGAGCACATCTTCACCTTCAACTACCCCTTCTCCGAGAAGATGTTCCCCTTCTTCCTGACCTGGGACAAGGAGGTCCCACTCCAGCTCTGCCCATGTGACTGAGAGAGCCTCTCCACCGACACTTTGCAAGCTCAGGGATGTTAAACTCCAGAGCACCAGCCGAAAGTCCAGCCCTGGGAATGAACTGCTGCCACCTGCCTAGGTCCTTCCACTTTCACGTCCTGTCCAGATTGGCTGCGTACCCTCCTCAGCTGTCTTTGGCGGATGATTTTTTGTGTTGTTTCTTGACATCTCCAGCTCTTGGAGCCATGGGTTTTTTTGTAAGAATCTGCCCTTTCATTAAAAAAAAAAGTAACTCATTTTCTAGCCCTTTGGGTTGTGGAGAAAACCTGTGAAAACCTGACCCTAGAAAGGTCAAAGCCCAGAAGGCAAATGCAAAACAAAAAATAAAAAAAACCAACCCCCCCTTTATGGTTTATTATTTTTAAAATCTTGTGATTTTTTTCGAAGCCAATCTCATGAATTTTGGGGGTTCCCACGCTGCTATTTGAGCAGGCAAGACTAAAGACCTCAGTTTGCTTGGAGAAGTTTGGGTGATGACCTGATTTTGACATATAAGTAAGGCCACGTTTTAGTCACAGGTATTTCTAGTAAAAGTCATGGTCGGGTCACGGGCAACAAACAAAAATTCATGGCCCCGTGACCTGTCCATGATTTGTACTATATCTCCCTAACTAAAACTTCGGCGGGGAGGGGGAAGAGGTTTGGGGGTGCTGCAGATGGTGCGGAGGAGTGGCCTGGGGCCCGCCCTGGTGCTGGGGCTGGGGGAATGGGGCTAGGCCATGTTCTGGGGGGTGGAGTGCGGGGTGGGAGTGGGGTATTGGCGGGGCTCACAAGGTCCTTACCAGGCTCTGTGCATTCCCGCAGCTCCAGCCAGGGGGCTCCAATCGCTGTTCCCACCACAAGCACTATGAGAGTGGAAGTTGGGGAGCCTCCCGCCCTGAAGTAAGCACCTTCCCCACCCCTCGACCCCCCTTTCCCTGAGCCCCCCTCCCACACACCCAAACTGCTGCTGATGGTCCAGGGGTTGCCTGGCTCAGAAATCACAGAAAGTCACAGAATCTGTGACTTCTGTGACCTCCATGACAAACTCGCAGCCTTAGGTATAAGGAGAAAATACCAGGTACTGAAGGCATCTTTGAGCCAGCAGGGAAAGCCAGGATGGGCTGAAAGTGGAAGCCAGGCAAACTGGAATTAGAAATTAGGCACAAATCTTTGAGCGAGAGATTGGAACAAATTCCTGGGCAGTGTGGTGGATTCTCCATGTCTTGATGTCTTCTCAACTTTCTGAAAGTTGCTTTCACTAGAACACAAGTGACTGGGCCCAACTCTGGGGTAACTGGGTAAGATTCTCTGGTCTGTGCTGTATAGGTCAGAGTCGAGGACTTATTGATCCCATCTGGCCCTAAATTATGACTCCATGATTGGAATGAATCACTAGCCCATTACCCCTTAAAGTCCCTGTTGGGGGGCTTCCCGAATCCGCACAAAGTAGGGAGGAAGAATTACTTCTTGTGCCTTGCTTACAACACTCTTGCCAATACAACCCAAAATGATGTTTGCTTTTTTTGCAACAGTGTTACAATGTTAACTCTATTTCGCTTGTGATCCACTCTGACCCCCTGATCCCTTTCCGCTGTACTCCTTCCTAGGCAGTCATTTCCCAGTTTGTATATGTGTAACCAATTGTTTCTTCCTAACGGTAGTACTTAGCATTTGTTCTTATTGAATTTCCCCCTATTGACTTCAGACCACTTCTCTGGTTTTTCCAGATCATTTTGAATTTTAATCCTGTCCCTCAAAGCACTTGCATCTTAGTATTGTTCGCAAACTTCATCGTTCACATATGGTTGGGATATTTCATAATAACACATGCCATGTAAGATATTACATGAAAGATCATGATTTGCAGGAACCTGCTGTTTTATCCAAATATGTATATCATTCATGTATTTACAGACATGAGATTTTGCTGTATGGTTGTTACTGAACTATGCTGTAAGTTTGCTTGTGACACACGAAGGACCCCGAATGCACCATGACCATCAATCAGCAGGGGAGCTGTAATCAAAGGATTTGCAGTTCCAAGACAGTCCACACAATGGGTGTTTACTGGATCACGGTGAAACAGCAAAGCTCACTGGGACATAACCAGGCAAGTGTCTCCCAGACACATGGATGGAGGGTATAAAATAAGGAACAGTTGCTTGCAGCATATCTTGGCCTTTCTCCTTCCCCACCTATGCTAGAAGCAATTGGAATGCTGAGAAGACGTAGTTCATTGGAAGAGACTGGTCCAGGCTTAAGGGGAAGCCTGTGTATTAAGAACTGTAACATCCAGCAGGGTGAGAAAATTTCTGATCTAAATACTGCCTAGTGTAAGAAGGTCCAAGATTATTCTCTTATTTTCTTTCATAACTTTCTCTGATTTTCCTTATGCCTACCACTTATAATCGTGTAAAACCTATTGTTCTGTAGTTAATAAATCTGTTTTTATACTTTACCTAAAGCAGTGTGTTTTGGTGGAAGTGCTGGGAAACCTCAGCTCAGGTACAAAGGCTGATGCATGACCTGTCCACACGTAGGGAGGGGTGGACTGGGTTATAAACTTCCACTGGTCAGCCTTCTGACCAGGACAGGAGGGTACAGCCCTGAGGTCTGAGGCTGGGGAGCTTTGGGGAATTGGCTGGGGCCTCTCTCTTGTTAGCTCATGAGTGGCTGAGAGAAGCATTCATGTCACTCAGCGGGGTGTATCCCTGCTTGGGGATGTCTGTGTGAATGCAGGACTGGAGGGGTTTGCAGCTCGTCACAGCATCACCATGTGAGAGGGAGCCCGGATTAGAGGGACAGAGGGCTCAGCAGTACACCAGATCAGTGTGCACTCCAGGGACCCCGTCATACTGGGGATCTGGTCCCATTGACTCCAGTGAAGCTATGGCCGATTGACACCAGCTGGGGGGCTGGTCGCAGGTAGCTAGAAGAACAATTTAAATCAGTACAGGAGATCAGAGGATGGTGTAAGAAAATGTAAGTCGAATTAGCAACCCTACCCCTGAATCTCGTCTATCCCATGTACTAATTTCACAGCCTTAAACATCACCTCCGATTTTGGCCCAGACTATTCAATTCAAAACCTATTGGGTGTGGGCTAATTGCCTCAGGGGATCTGAATATTTGGGCACTGCCTGCTGAACCTGTGTGTGTGTGTGTGTGTGTGTGTGTTTGTGTCTCCCAGCTGTCTCCAGCTGGCGGAGATGAGCCTGCTCTGTGTGTGTGTGTATGTTTATGGATATGGTGTGAGTGTGCGCGTGAGGTGCGTGTAGTAGGGCTGTCGATTAATTGCAGTTAACTCACGTGATTAACTCAAAAAATTAATTGCAATTAAAAAATTAATCACAATTAATTGCAGTTTTAATCACACTGTTAAACAATCGAAGACCAATTGAAATGTATTAAATATTTTGGATGTTTTTCTACATTTTCATATATATTGTATTCAGTGTTATAATTAAAACCAAAGTGTATGTCACCCTTCTGCCCATCAGAGTTGGCAGCAACAAGGGTCGGGTTCAGTATCTAGGGGTTCTATTCCAATAACACAATACAAAACCAGTTTGAGCCCCCACCCAGTGACCTGGGACAATTACACACCACCCCTCTTGGTGCCTCTTAAAGGCAATACTTCCCCTCTCACAAGCACAGAGTCTGAGTGTAGCAAAAGCCTTTTAATAGAGCAAAACAATGTGGCATTATGTTTGGGAAACACAGCAAACAGGATTCATAACCCAAACCGTGAGCAAAAAGACCCACCTCAAGCGAATTGGGCCGTGTCCTTCTCCTTGGGTTCTTGAGTCCAGCAACTCAAAAATCACCCAAAGTCCAACAGCCCCAAAGTCTCTGTCCCTGGTCAGTGCAGCCCCAAGTTCCAAAGTTCATCTGCAGAGTTTGAACCCCCCACCCTGTGTGGAAATGGGGGAGGGGGAGGTAAAGGGGCACTTTATGTGCTCCAATAGCAAACTGCCCCACCCCTCCATGGGATTCTGCTGCAGCCTTCACAGCAAGCTGTTCTTCTCCAGTAGCCATCCTGCAAGTCATTCCTCTCTGCTAGCTGCTCACCAATATATCTTCAGGCCCCCCCTACTACAGTATTCAATGATTTCAACAGTTGGTTTATTGGTTGGCTCCCTCCACTGGGTTTTGGAACCCATATCCCTTGCCTAGTGAGTACTACTTAGTTGATGGTGAGTCCCTCCATCCTAAAAGGCCAAGTACAGCTCCACTGTCCTTGATTCACATAATCAGGATAACACCACTTTATTCTTCTTGACCCAATAACAGAGAAACTGGGGATCCCACAGCAGCCAAAGTGACCACTGGGCTGCTGTGGGCTCGGGCTAGGCAGGGTGGGTGTGCCTACGCAAACGAGATCAGCCTTTGAAGTTCTTTTCCACAACTAACCACCAGATGTCAGGGTAGAGCTCATCCTGACTCTGCTTACATGTATATTATTTTGATTATAAATATTTGCACTGTAAAAATGATAAAAGAAACAGTATTTTTCAATTCACCTCATACAAGTGCTATAGTGCAATTTCTTTGTTGTGAAAGGACAACTTACAAATGTAGATTTTTTTTGTTATGTAATTGCACTTAAAAACAACACAATGTAAAGCTTCAGAGCCTACAAGTCCACTCAGTCCTACTTCTTGTTCAGCCAATTGCTCAGACAAACAAGTTTCTTTACATTTATAGGAGATACTGATGCCTGCTTCTTATTTACAATGTCACCTGAAAGTGAGAACAGGCATTTGTATGGCACTTTTGTAGCCAGCATTGCAAGGTACACCATTTCAGATGACATTCTGATGATGCTCATTAAAAAAACCAATATGTTAATTAAATTTGTGACTGAACTCCTTGGGGGAGAATTGTATGTCTCCTGCTCTGTTTTACCTGCAGTGCTTATCCTTATGGGGGAGACTGTGCATTATGACAATTCATCATTGCCCTGCATATTGTGTAGTCATGTACCTCTGTGTATAAATCTTGGGAATCTGTGGATTCTGGGAACCAGGAGGGGGTAGGGTGCAATCTACCCTCCCCCCCCCCACGCACACACAGAATTTTCTTTCATTCACCTTCACCCTCCCTCACACGTTTCCTGTTCCTTGTTCAAACATTTGCCCTTTGCCCACACCTGCTTTTTATAGTCCAACGGATTTTGGCGGGCTTATTTGTATCTGCTGAGAGAGTTCCGAGATGAGTACACAAATCTGCTGTGTGTGAATATCATTTATAATCCAGATAAGTGATTTCTAAAATATGTATTTTATGTTTACTGTACATTTGGGATTTTTAAAAGTTATTTCTTGTTTCTGGTGCAATTCGAATGACTGAGATTAAAGTTTAGACGCATTGCAGAGATGTTTTCATAACTGAAGCTATGAAAAAATTGCGATTCATTCATAAAACTGTGGCATATAATCAGAAGGAGTTTTGTGCAAATACAGAGTTTAGACTAACATTTATCTGTATTAATTGGATCATGCTGAGTGTGTAGATGAGAGTAATAGATGCTAATCTCCTTGTCACATCATGTTTGATTTAGTGTTTTAATGCTAAAGGGAGGTAGGTGCTTCACTATTTTATTTTATTTTATTTTTTTCAAAAGAGGAAAGTTGTAACCAGAAACACTCTCCTTTTACTACCAGAGCTTTAAGGCAGGAATCTGCTCTGAGGGAACTGTGGAGATGAGAGAACTAGATGTGTCTTTAGAGCTCTCAGATACAAAAAGGACTTTCATTCTTAACAATAGATTATCACATGGGCAAGTATATGTTGATGTCAAATATACTAGGCTACTGCATGTGCATGGGATGGGCAGGCAGTTGGGGAAAAGAAGAAAAAGGGAATACAAAGGGGCTTGTGAATTTTTCTTCTTGTCTTGTGTTTCACTGGAGGTGCTTCAAAGGAGGAGATGCTTATTTTTAACAGCATTGCTCTGCTGGTAATTGGCAGTTGTCTTTGGAGTTTAAAGGGGGAAGAAATTGGGAAAGGGCACAAATGAAAAAACAAACAAACCCTTACTAGTTATTTGGGGTCAGCTGGTTTATAAAGTGTATATAAAAAAGCTTTAAAAGAAACTGAAGATCAGAGCTGGTCAAACTCCCCAATTTTTTTCCTATGGGACAGCGGTGTCCAATAGAAATTCGATGCTAGCTACACTGCTAGCCACGCTTGTGGTTTTGAATTTTTCTTATTAGCCACATTAGGCCACATTATAAAAAAGTCCCATGCATTAGCCACAATTCAATAGCCTATTAGCCACGTGTGGCTAGTGTTGAATGTGTTGGACACTGCTAATATAGGAAATTCTGAACAAATACATTTCATTTGAAATGTTTTGATTTTTTTAATGGAAAAAATTCAGAATGAAATAAAATGAATGTGTTCAGTTTGTATCGAACATTGTGTTGCAATCTGAGGCACCAAAAGATTTGGTTTTTATGTTTTCCTTTTTTTTTTTGAGGTTTGGTTTTCTCCCGCTTTCTGTCCGTTTTCTCCTTTTTACATTGTTACATTTCTTTCCTTTTTGTTCTTTCTAACTTTCCCAAAACTGGAGAAGTTTTGCAAAGTTACAGAGTGCAGGAAAAAAAAACAAACATGGGGGGAAAAAACAAGGAAACAATCCCTAGACCTCACTCGGTCAATCTATTGCATTCAGTGGCAAAAAAGGAGAAAAGAGAGAGAAAGTGGGAGAGATAGAAATCCAAATGTTTGATGTTTTTAAAGCTGTTCTGGTTATTTAGAAATGGAAGATTTCAATCTGAAATGAAACAAAACCAAATACATATTTATTATCCCTCATGATTACATCATGGGGGTATTTTTAAACAATAAGCCTTCACAACACACAAAGTTTTTAAGCATAAAAAGGGGAAAGCTACTGTCTAAAATTTATCCCCATGAGTCACCAATAAATCCGGACCCCAAACCGGCTCTGTACTGAGGCACCTGTCTCTGGGAGGAGATGGGGCTTAGCGCACATCGCTCACCTGGGCCTCTCCCATTGGCTCATTTAAACGAGGAGCCAACTAGTGCGCGGGCTTTTGGGAATCTCAGTCTAAGACGCCTCCCTCCCTCCATTCGTAGCATGGGGATCCTGGGCGCCAAACTCCGACTTTCGGGTTACTGTGATGTTCCAGGAGCCTCAAACACACACGAGACAGTCCCAGTCCCCTGCCCTGGCCCCAGAAATCACTTATTACCCCTGCCCCAAAATCATTTATTGCCCCCCACTCACAAAAATCAGCTCCTGTCCCTGCCCCTGCCACCCTAACACTGCAGTGGCTGACCTGCCCTGTGCCCATCTCCCCCTTGCTAGAGCTGTCCCTGGCGTCAGGACCAGGGTGCGTCTGGCTCTGGGCTGGGATCTCTGTGGGGGGCAGGGGGTCTGGACACCTTCCTGCATGGTGGGGGGATGGGGGGGTGTCTGCATGGTGTCGGGGGTCTGCATGAGGTGGGGTAGGGGGCTGTATCCGGGCAGGGGCTGCTGGGTATGAACTGGCCCCTGCAGCCTGCGGGACCCGGAGCAGAGCGACGGGCAGAACCAGCCCAGAGAAACATAGAGATGGGGGGGGTTCCATGGCAGTTGGCAAATGGCAGTTGGTAGGGGGAGGGGCCAGTGCCTCAGCTCCACCCTGGGGGTGACGGGGGGGAGGGGCCGATGTCTCAGCCCAGCCCTGGGGGTGACGGGGGGAGGGGTCGGTGCCTCAGCCCAGCCCTGGGGGTGACGGGGGGAGGGGCCGGTGCTTCAACCTGGCCCATGGGGTGACGGGGGAGGGGCCGGTGTCTCAGCCTGGCCCTGGGGGTGATGGGGGGAGGGTCCAGTGTCTCAGCGCAGCCCTGGGAGTGATAGGGGGAGGGGCTGTTGTCTAAAGCCAGCCCTGGGGGGAGAAGCTAGTATCTCGGCCCAGCCCTTTTACTTTTCACTAATGTCAATGTGATCATCGCACAAAACAGCTTTGCTCATTTTGGGTAATTGGAACTAGGAATGTTGACTGTCCCCACTCGCACAACACAATCTGCTACCGTAGTGCAGTATGAAGGGGTCACAGCCGATCGGACGTGACATGACACATACTCTGTATGTTCTTGGCATGGTCAGTGTATTAACCCGGCCGTCTTGGACAAATTACAATTTTGGTAACCAAAACTTGTCTACACAAATTCCCCTTGTAGTCTCAGGTGAATGAAGAGTTAAAATTCCTCTTCTAACCGCGCTGTACTTTGTACAAGGAAGGAATTGATATTTGCCTTTGTTATGCTTGTGAAGTCTTTGGGGTGAAAAATACTGCAGCAGCCGTAAGTAAATTGTTACTACACGGCCTGATTCTTCAAAGTTCACGCATAGGACATGTCTTCACTACCCGCCGGATCGGTGGACAGTGATGGATCTTTTGGCGATCGATTTATCGTGTCGCATCAAGACGGGGTAAATTGATTGTCAACATCGCTCCCGTCGACTCCGGAACTCCAGCTCGTTGAGAGGAGCAAGCTGGAGTTGACAGGGGAGCCCGCTGCCGACTGCTGCCGCTGTGAGGACGTTATTCACGTAGCTGAAGTTGCGTGTCTTTGGTCAACCCCTCCTAGTGTAGACCAGCTCATAGGGACTTTACTTCTGCTTTGCTCCCCTACAGAGTGCATGACTGTCATCTGGGTAGCAACTGCATTGGCAAAATGCCGGGGGGAAATGCAGCAAATTTACAAGACAATATGAGGTGAGTTTGAAGTTGATTTTTTTTCTTTGAAATGATTTTTATGTTTGTGAAAAGTTCTCATCTGAGCTAAGGCACCGACTCTGTGGGTGCCCCAAGGCTCAAGCACCTGCAGAATAATAATAAGGGGTGCTCAGCACCCAAGGGCCATGGGCCCGCCTGCACTCTGCCCTGAGGCCCTGTCCCCGCTGGGCCTCTTTCTCCATGGCCCCACCCATGCTGCGCCTCTTTCTGCCCCTGCTCTTCCTCTTCTCCCGAGGCCCCCACCATTCGGTCCTCTCCACCTCTCCTCCATCACTCGCCCTTAAGGCAGGAGGAGGCAGAAAGGAGCAAGCGGCAGGTGGGAAGCGCTCGGGGGAGAGGGCCGAGAGGAGTGAGCAGTGGCCTGGCAGGGCCTTGGGAGCGGAGAGGAGCGAGTGGTCGGCCTTGGGGCCGGGAGCAGAGCAGGGGCAGGAAGAGGCAGAGTGTGGGCAGGGCCACTGGGGAAGAGGCTGAATGGGAGCGGGGCCTCAGGGTGGAGCGTCTGCCAGCAAAACCAAAAATCAGTGACAGTGTATTTGAGGTCAATGGCGACCAAATTCATTTATAATATCTGAACAGAAATAGTAAAGGAAAAAGCACAAATTCCCCAACTGAGATCTAGAGAGACCATTTCAGGGAATGTTAAATCATGTCTATACAAGCCCTGTCCCGCAAAGGACCATATTACTATTCATTTGCTTTTTTAACTTTTTCATGGGAACATTTTTCTATCAGAAACTTGGCTGGGACAATCAGCGTAGCCCAGAAGAATCAGTGAATGATGCTGAGTTTTTGTCACCCACAGCTTGGGCTGCTTTTGATCCATGCAGCCACTGACCGGTGACAGTGTCCTGGGTTAACTAAATATCAGATGAATTATCTTTTCTTCCCTCGGTCTGTTCCCACAAAAGATAATTTTTGCTTAGTGTTTCACTGCTCAGGAAAGTAGAAGTGGCCATGTAAAACGAATGCAGTTTTGTACAGAGCTGGCCAAAACTCAAAATTTCCATTCCATTGTAATTTCTGAAATTTGGTAAAGGTTTTAATTTTGATTCAGAAACATAACTGGAAAGTTTGAAATTTCTTGCATAAAGGAAATTCTGAAAAACATTGTTTTTAAATCAAATGGTTTTGATTCAATTTTCCCAATATGAAATAGAGCAACTGACTGCTCTCAACTCCTGGAGTCTCCTTGGGCTGCATGGGGAGTTCCTTGACATTTGGGGAATCCTCTGATGTAGAGCAGGGAACCTGCAAATTCTGAGAACCCTTGGTCCCAGGCCCTGGGGCCATCTGCATGGTATTGCCACCCCTTAACCATAGATCCTGGAAACCCAGACTCTCCTGAAACCAGTGAGGTGTGATGTTTCCATGAAATGTTTTGGTTTTGACAAATCAACATTTTTAAATGTAGCCCCATTATAGAAAAATTCCTGACCAGCTCTGGTTGTGTGTACACCTCATGCTACAGTTTGTGATGTTTTCTATTTCCCTTGGCAGAGAGTTGGATGGATGATATTGTAATCACTTCACAATGATTGCATGGATCAAACCAACCGCCTTTCTCCTCACCCTTCCATTTGTTTATATCTTCGGGAAATGGCTTTGGGGTAAGAACATCATTTTTCCTAACTACTGATCAGGAAATAAATATATACATTGCTGCCTGTGTAAATCCTGTGTATGGAAACCATGATGCAATCTGAAGAGGAGAAATCCAAAGAGAATTTGGGACCTTTCATGGCACTGAGCTGGGATTAACATCATTGTGTGCTTGAGCCTGTCTACCTCCCTGGTTGTTTTTACATGATCTCAGGTGTGTGTAAAGTCTCAGTGACCCTGCTTCATTAAGCAGTGGGAGTAACCATACATTGTCCCTGTCGGAACACAATGGTAAAGTTCTCATTACTCACCCTCCTCAACCTATGAAAAAGTACAGAGAGCCGTTTATCAGGCTGAAAGCACAGGGACACTGATGCTTAGATGGGACATTTACCCTGTCCAGGAGTTTTGTTTGGAGAAGCCTAAAATAACAGAATAATTTGTAGTATTCCAAAGTGACAGAAAGATTGTTACACTTACACACACACACACACACAATGGTGGCCAGGTACAATTGCTTTTCCTGCACTCAGGGACTTTTCCCTCCTACTTCTTACAGAGGCACAAGCCACCCAAAAGGGTTGGGCAGAAAGCAGGACAATAACTAGGCTTAGATTTTTATCAGTAAATGTTGATAAATGTCAATTTCTCTGTATGCACCCAAACTGAGGAAAAATATTCCCATTACCTCTAAATATTCAGAGATACAAAATAAGAAATTAGAGTTTGATTTAGATATATTCTATTGACAATTATGTTTTAATGCTTATAAGCTTTAACTTTTTGAATCCCAGAATCTACTGGCATTAAATAATAGTCTGGCCTGCCCCCATTGTGTGCCCCTCCATAATATCCTGCAACTGTGAACATTTAAATTCATGCAAATAAAAAAATTCTTAAAACCCCTAAGTCTGCAAAACTCTTAAAATTTCAATAGATAAAAATAGAAAAAATGATTTAAAATAAACATTGATATTATCCATCAAAATTATTTTAAAAAATGGAATTCTGCCAAGTCTAGCTCTGCTGTCCACCTCCCCATGCTGGCCACGGAGATGTGAACACTCTGTAACATCTTTAATGGTGTTACAGGCCCCGGCTCTTCCTGGAACTTCAGAAGGGACTCTGCATCCTGCACTGATCCCTGAGAAGTTCCGTCTGCACCACCTCGTCCTCAAATCAGTGCATAGCTGAGCTACCAGTGAGGACCTCAAACACTCTCTCCATTCTGAAGGGGGGTAATTAGGTTAGATGGGGTGAGTTTCTCCCAGGAAAGATCACACTGCTGTTGTGTCTCAGAGGTTGCATCTAGTTTTTCTTTTCTTCTCTCTACACCAATGTCAAGCTTTTGAAGAAAATCAGTGATCATGATTTATTTCCTTTCTTGCAGGTGATTTTACTGTCACTGTGCATGTTGATCCTCCAATTGCCTTGGTTGGACAAGCTGTGACGTTGTCCTGCCAGCCTGCTGGCCACAACCCCGCTAACATTCAAGTGCATTGTTATAAATGGGAAAGGAGCAAAAATACGACATTATATTTTTACAATAGCACAGAAAAAGGGACTGAGCTGGGCCAGGCTGGGGACCAGCACAGGATCAAAGGACGATATGAGAATGGAGTCATTAGGGTGAAGCTCTTTCCAGTGCAAGTAGAAGATAGTGGTCAGTACGTGTGTGTGGTGACAAGCGACGATGTCTATCAAGAAGCTATCGCCCAGGTGACTGTTGCAGGTAAGCATGTATATGGTCATAGAGAAGTGTTGCTGGTAGTGAACAATGCTGCACTAATCACAGTGGCACTGATTCTCCATTGCCTTGCACTGTGTGTAGCAGCTGTATTTCCATTTAATCCTTTCCTCCCAACAGGGAGGGCTCAGCAGCTGGAAAGCGAAGGAGAATCACCCACGTGTGTGCAATGTTATGGGAGGTGGGCAGAGGAAGTGATGGACTGGGAAGGAAGCGGGGAGAAGTGCAGGGCTGGGAGTCAGAGAAGCTTCAGCAGTTTGGTGCCCATCTCGCATAGTATATGTAAATTATACACAGTGCATGCACACAACATGCATATCTCATGTACATTTTTCTCTGGCTTTTTGCTGGTGGCATGTGCAATTCTCATCTCCCTGAATTGTGTGTGCTGCTGTTGTACAACAGCAATAAAATGAATAAAGCGCAGGGGAAAGCTGGGTCATTACCTCCCATCACACACACACGTGCACCCAGGCAGTACATTACAGTCCTGTGGAGCTGTGAGGTCACTGTCAACCTGTGGTTTGTACACACTATGCCTGATTCTTAGTTACACTAAGGCCCTGTAAAGGGGGTTTGTCGGGGCTTGCCCGCGCCCAGGTCAGCAGGGGGCCACTCCACCTCCCTTAGTCCTTGCAGGACCTCTTTTGGGGAATCAGCTGGGCGGTTTGAGTCCTGGCTCATGCGCTACAGCAGAGGGCTGAGCAACCACAGATAATACAGCACCCTGGCCCCGGGTCAGGGTGGGGCAGTCTAGCTCAGGCAGGGGCTGAACAAACACAGGCAACAGGGTCAGTAAGCCCAGGCCTTAAATCAGGGCGGGGCAACAGCAAGTTCAGGGCTCAGGCTCTCAGGCAGAGACTGAACAAACACAGGTAATGGAGTCAGTAAGCCCAGGCCCTAGGTCAGGGCTTGGTAGAGGGGGAGGTTGCCACCCACTCGTTGGGTGGCCAGGAGCGGATGCAGGCCCTCCTACTCCATTGCATCCCAGCCCGGGGCCCTAGCAGCAGTCACAGGCCTGCTGTCAGTGGGGATCCTGGCCGCAACACACTGACATAGGTTCCAGTTCTGTTCTAGCCAGACTGGGGTTAGTGTCCCTGGGCTACTTCCCCACTCTCCCTCTGGGGGTACCTGGGTTTAGTGGTGTCCTCAGGGGACGTCGATTACCATTAGCTCCTCTGGGTCACTGGCGAGGGGCAGGCTCGGCAACCCACCAGCCAGAGCTGCAACCGCAGCATCTGATCTCTCCAGTGGCTGCCACCTGAATGAGCTCAGAGGTGGAGCTCTTGTACTTCTTGTCCAACCCCTCACCCTCTGGGGAGCGGACTTGGCGTGCTCTGGCTCTTCCCACTCTGGTTTCTGACAGGGTTTATTCCCCTCCAGGTCAGCAGGGGGCCACACCACCTTCCTACAGGCCCTTTTACATGGGAATGAACCGCTGACATTACCCCTCGTACAGAGAAGGTTCTCCTTGGCCAGTGTAGAGCTGATGTAAGGGCTCCATAGTGGCCTTGCTTCCGGACGTGGTGTAAGGGGATTGTCAGGGCTGTGGGAGAGAAGGGGCAGACTAAGAGCTGGTAGGGGTATGGCTGGAGCTCACTGTGCTTTGGCTAGACTCTGCTTCCCTGGGCTCATAGGGGACCATGGGAAGTAAAGTGTAAGTTACAAGAGCCCTAAGGTTGATCTGGCTTACAATGGGACCTAATAGGGCCCCTGAATGAGCCCAAAATGTGGGGAGCACAAAGGTGGATCTTCCCTTTTCTGAAAATACTGTTTCTTTACTGACCTGCTGCCATCTCAAAAGTGACGCTGTCACATACATACAATGTAGTCATGTCTATATGCAATTTGGATCAGCTTGTGAAGTGTTTGGTGATCTCATGAGGTGGAAATCTCTGTGTATGAATTTAAGATACTTGGAAATGCAAAATTATAGTTCATTGTAGATTCAATAGGACATGGTGACTGTAATGATAGTGGTGATCATTCATCACTAGCACTCTTTGTTTGGTTTGTTAGCTAGTTCTTCAGCCTGTTTAACATTTTCTGAAATTGGTTTTCACTGTAGGTTTTGGATCTGCACCTCGCCTAACTATAGACCATCAGCAGAATAATGCAACTACTTTGAGATGTACGTCCCAAGGGTGGTACCCACAACCTGAAATATGCTGGACTAACAGCACAGGAGAAAACGTAACTGCTATGGCTGAAACAAAAATCCAAAAAGATGTGACTGATCTGTATCAAATCCACAGTACACTCAGGATAGCAGATATTGCTTCTGACACTATCTCATGCACTATAAGAAACCCCTTGCTGAAGAGGCACCACAAAAAAGTTATTGCAGTTTCAGGTAAGAGATGTAGCACTGTCAAAGCAAATATTCCTGCTCTTACTTACGAAACAGGGCTAAATGCATATGCCTTGTGGCCAACCATGTCATTCAAGGCTCACCTACATGGATCACCAACATGCATTATTGGGGTGTGATTTCTAAAGTGCATTAATGGGTTGCACATTAATTAGTTCATATAGACACCCAGCTCTTGCTCAGTAAAGTTTCCCTATTGTGCTTTACCGCATTACCGTCTGAAACAGTAATACAGCAAAGCACACTAGGGAACTTTCAGTGTGCATCATCAAGGTCTATACAGACCAATTAATGCACAGCACACTGGTGCATTTTATTAATTACGCTTCGATACTGCCCATTACCCCACTGTGTAGACAAGCCTTTGGTGCAGCACGGTGAAGACCTGTACCACTCAGCATTTTCAAATACTATTTTTGAGATCACCACAGATGTAAAAGATAGTAGAGCTCTGATTCCCTTTTCACTTATCTGTGTGTATATTAGGAGTGACTCCCCTGTAGCTAATGAATTTATACTATTGTAAAAACAGTATAAACAAGAGGAGAATCAGGGCTTTCCTCTTTTTCACTCTCTCTCTTGCACATTAATATGAAGCATTATGTGCTGCTCGTGCAAATATAACCCCCTGAACATTTTTCAGGTTTCTTTGACGTGGAGGCAGAACATGACGTCATTACCGCTGGAATTGGAGAAAATGTCATTCTTCCCTGCCAGCTGATTACGAAACATCTGCCCCCTAGCATGGAACTGCAATGGAGGAAAGTTGGACCTGGAAAGAATAAGACCATCTATTTCTACCTCTATGATGAAAGCAGCCCCCTGGTTTATTCTTATCCACAGGATGACCAATGTGCAATGGGTTATTTGTCTCCAAATGGAGTCAACAGCAGAGAATGGCTCAGGAAGGAATATGAAAAAAAGGCAGAAGTTTTGAAGGGAAAGGAGTTTGGGAAAGGAAATATTTCTCTGAAACTGAACAATATTCAGGTGGAAGATGAAGGAAAATATGGTTGTTCTGCCACAGCCAACTCATTTCACAGAGAGATCATCACTGAACTCTTGATTAGAGGTAAGAAAAGCCTAGAACTGGAGAAAGCAGATTTAACAAAACTCTGTTATTCTGTCTCCCCAGGAGCCAGTGCAGGCTTGTCCCTTCTCCACAGCACATTTTATTTTATGATTATTTTACGGTTTTAAAACTCCTAATTGGTGCCATATCCTCTAGACCAGGCTCCTTCAGCCCTCCCTGCTTCAGATACAGCTCTCTGAGGGAAATGCTAACATTGTATTTCATGTACTTCCTTCCTCCCCACTCCCCATGTGGCTTAAGCCTCCTCCCTGGTGCTTTCTAATCAGAGTGGCTTGTCTTCTCTCCTGGCATGCATTGGGTCCTGGGTTCATTATTTCAGCACCTGGTGCCTCCACCCAAGGTGACTCCTGTCTGTGCTTGGGACACAGGGGTGCTGTCTCTTGGGAAAATGACTAATGTTACTTATCTATTTACGAGAAATATAACCCAGCACATGAACAACATAATACAGTAAAACAAGTCCCAACAAATGAAAGGCCACACTCAGAAATAACAGTAGAACACAGGGAACTTTATTGGGGACAGTGTTATACAGATAAAACTACACAGGATCTTTTCAGGGGACAAAACAAGAATGTCACGTTTATTATAACACAATTTGATTTATAATCAATAGCTAATATCTAATACCTATGTATACACAGCACACACACACACACACACACACACTAAATGTTCTGCAGCTGCTGTATAGTTACCCGTCCTGAACGTAGCTTGAGTCCGTGGCTTGGGTTTGCAGCTTGGGATCATAGCTTGTGGCGGCTAACTGGCCAAGAGAGCCGGGCACAGGGAGGGGCTGGGTCTCTGTCGGGCACGCACCGATACCCCTTGATGTTGGCAGCAGAACGTTACCCAAAGTCTTCCATCTCACCCACCCTTTTTATAGGCTTTTAGTTTGAATCCAGCATCTCTAGATCTTGCTGTGTCATGCTGCCTCTGGGATCTGTGTGACTGATCACCTGTCAATTGCAGATGTGACTTGCAGCCTCAGACCTGGCTTTGATGTTCCTTCAACTGGACCTTTGTTCTTTTCTCTTTAGGATGGACTCTTCTTACTTTGTCAGGGCTGTTGTCTGCATCTTCAGCCTTTGGTGTTCACACTTTATTTCATCAGGACGGGCTGGAGGTTGATTCCATCATTCATGCATACCTCATTCACACATCTAAACTAATCAGATTACATCAGGGTTTTGCAGAACGACTTTTACAGCAAGGTTTACAAAATGGAGTGAGCATTTTAAAATGGAGTTTAAGACAAGTTAAAATGGAGTTTGAGTTAAATATGGACAAGTGTAAGAAATGGCAGACGGTGAACAATAGTTAATATAGAATGGCAAACAGTGAGCAGAAGTTACAATGTTGAAACAGTGCAAGTTTAAATACTTTAAGTAGCAATTGGATTGAAAGTGAAATTTAGAAGGGCAACCGCCTGAACAGCTGTGGTTCTTAACAAACATCTTAATTGTCAATTAGTCAGTTATTGGGGTACTCGGTTTTGTGAATGAATGAAGTTTCATTCATAAAACTTTACTTATGAAGTTTATTAACATGAACAATTTACAAACAATTTCATTTATCAGTTCTACAACAGGAATCAAAGGCTCTAGGGAAGCAACATAAGAACAGCCATACAGTGTCAGACCAATAATCCATCCATCGTAGTATCCTGTCTTCTGACAGTGGCCGGTGCCTGATGCATGAGAGGGAATGAACAGAACAGGGCAATTTATTTAACGATCCATTCCCTGACATCTAATTTCAGCTTCTGATAGTCAGAGGCTCAGGGACACCCAGAGCACTGGCTTGCATCCCCAACCATCTTGGCTAATAGCCATTAAAGGAACTATCCTCCTTGAAATTATCTCATTCTTTCTTTTTGAACCCCATTATATTTTTGGCCTTCACAACATCTTTTGGCAATGAGTTTCACAGGTTGACTGTGCATTCTGGAAGCAGTATGATTTTTTCTTATATTATCTATTCCAGGCCTAATCATTCCTAACATTCTGTTAGCTGTTTTAACTGCCACTGCACATGGAGTGGATGTTTTCTGAGAATGATCCACAATGACACCAAGATCTCTTTCTTGAGTGGAAACAGCTAATTTAAACCCCACCATTTTGTATGTGTATTTGGGATCATGTTTTCCAATGTTTGTTGCTTTTCGTTTATCAGCCTTGAATTTCATCTGCTATTTTGTTCCTTAGTCATCCAGCTTTGTCAGATCCCTTTGTAAGCAGACTATTGTGTATTTTGGGACAAGCACACCCACCCTATATTTTGTGCAGATCTAAGCCTGTTGGCCAACTCTAATCAAGGTTATGAGATCACACCCCCTGGCAGGATAGGCAGGGGGACACCTAGTTTGTGAATACCACTTTGCAACTGTTGGGGGTTACATGTGAGTGAGGGCTCTGAGCTGCTCATTAGCTGTGGAGTGGCATCAGGATTTAGTTGGCTTTGTGCCTGCTGACGGGGTTAGTTGGTAGTTGAGATCTGGGTTTGAGAATGTCAGTGATGCTTCAATGCTGGACTTAGGCACCTAAAGAGGCACTGAGATGGGTACATTCTTCTGTGAATCTGGTGTCAAGTGACTGATTCAGAATCCCCTGAAGTGAATGAAAGTCTCCCATCGACTTCAGTGAATTTGGATCTGGCCCGAGGCCTGCACTGATTTTCTATCACTGTCACAAGTATGAAGGAGAGGTTTCCTCTGTCTTCCTTGAGGCCTCTCTCATCTGGGACAGAATCACATATGCAAACCCTTGTGCCTTTTTTATAGGACAAAACCAAGGAGAAAAGGTGAACTTTACAATCACACATTTGAGGAGGATTAGGCTCCTCATCAGATCATACAGTGCATATGATGAAAAGTGTTTGTATTTTTTTTCCCCAGATCAACTGAAGGACGACAAACGTAAGTTTTCTCTGATGGCTGCAGTTTGAAGGGGGAAGGGTCTGGCATTTCCCCAGTGAGGGACATAGGGTAGGCAGGTCCCTTCAACTGAGTAGGGAATCAGGACATTTGCGCTTTTGCAGCGAGGGAGAGGAAAATACATATTTGCTGTGGGAGTCAAGACAGTTTGGACGTTTTTCACTGGCAGGTTGTGTCTCTGCTTGGTCAGGGTGAGAATCAGGTTTTAGACCAGGACTTCTCAGAGGAAAAATGTGTTTGTTAACCCAGTTCGAACAAAAGGCAAAGACAAAAGGGGTGATACATTGAGAAGCATCTGCCTTTGGAAAACAATGGCAGGAAGGCAAAGGTGGAGTTGCTTTGACTGCAGATCCAGTCACACAGAGTGAGGTTTCACTATGGAAATGTTTAGCAGTATTGCACCATCTTCTGACAATAGCTTTCAGGCCTATTGTATAAGTCGTGGGACAGCAGAATTCTGCAGACCTACTGCACCGTCTACTGCTGAAAAAATGGCATGAAACGATTGTCTGTCATATCTTGCACAGAGGGAGGGGCAACAGACGAGATGCGCCCAGGAAAACCCACGAGAATGTTTTTGCCCCATCATGCACTGGGAGCTAAACCCAGAGTTCCAATGGGCGGCGGAGACTGCGGGAACTGTGGGATAGCTACCCACTGTGCACCGCTCTGAGAGTCGATGCTAGCTTCAGCACTGTGAACGCACTCCGCCGTCTTAACGTGCTTAGTGGGGACACACACAATTGAATGTATAAAATCTCTTCTGAAAAATCGACTTCTGTAAATTCAATATAATTTTGTACTGTAGACGTATCCTTAGTGACTTTCAGCTCTGAGCAGAAACGCTGTCCCACCAAACGTGATTTCAGCTCTTATTGAGCACTCCTAATGCAGCCTATTTAGCTCTGTCTTTGAACAGTGGGGAGGAACAGGTTAAACCAGACTGGGATAGCCACTGGCAGACCAGAGCTGAAGGTGCGGCTGGTTATTTCTTCTGCTAGCTGCAAAAGGTTGCCACTGCCAGGAAATGTTAACTTTTAATTGCATGCTCCTCTTTCAGTTCAGTTAATCCTCAGGTATTCAAAAATTTGGCCTGTGCTGGCAGGTTTTTGTCAGAAGATTTTGAAATGTTACCTTGCACACAGGTGTGGATCAGATGGCATGTAGAAAATGGGAGGGAATCTGTGATGTAAGGTGGGAGCAGCAGAGACTGCAGGATGTGGTGAAATACACAATTCGATAAGTGTGTCCAGTTCTGATGTGCCAAGTTGAAGAACAAAGTTGATAAATGCAAAGGGTGTCAGAGAAGAACCACAAGATTGATTAAGGTAGCAGAAAACATACCTTGTATTGGTAGATTGCAGAGCTCAATCTGTTTAGCTTGCCAAAGCGAAGGGGTGACTTAATCACACTTTATAAGTACGTACATGGAGGGAGCCCTGACTAAGGACATATTAGTAGAGGAGCATCATATGTCATATTTGCCTCTTACAGTCCACAGACCAAACTTTGCGTGCCCTGTATGGGTTTTAACCGCCCCGACTGCGGCAGGGATTCTCTCATTGCTCTTGGGTCTGGGAAGAGGAGGGTTCATATAGGGGACTCTGGACTCATGTATGTCATAGAGCTGAGACTAGGGTTACCATATTTCAACAATCAGAAAAGATTGACCACTAAGAATGGTCTAGCAAAATCCAATGGCTGGAAATTGAAACTAGGAAAGTCAGATTAGAAATAAGGCGTAAAGGGTGAGGGTGATTAGCCATTATAACAATTTACGAGGGGTTGCGGTGGATCCTCCGTCACTGGACATTTTTCAGATCAAGATTGTATGTTTTTTCTAAAGAATCTGCTCTAATGCAAACATGAATTGCTTGGGGGAAATTCCTGGCCCATGTTATAGATGATGAGAGTGCTTCCTTCCGGTCTCAGACACTATGAAGTTTATTGTAGCATTTGCTCCCTCACAGCTCTTCTCCAGTAAATACAGCTTTTGATATTTTAACTATTAGTTACCCTTGTTTTTGGCCTTATTATTACAAAAATAAAATATTTAAATCTTTAAATATATGTTTTCTTTTTTAGGAGACTTGGAAAAGGGAATAAGTAAGTCTGTGTCCTTTTTCTTCCCTGTGCTCTACTGTTGTGTGGGTCTTGTAGAACGAAAAGAATATTCATTGAGTTATTAGATCTCACCCCACTTTCCTATTTTTGATAGAGCAGATTATGTGGCTAATTTTGTCAATGACATATATGAGCACTGGCTGGTTCTGTGCAGTGCTGCTCATATATTGTTGAAATTTAAATAGACTCCCCCACTCCTGGTATGTATTCTCCAAGAACCAACACACTCTTGCCGAGAGACAGTACGAAAGGCCATGTACATATTTAAAGGATTCTGCATTAAAATATCAAATGGAATGGAGCTCATGATGTAAATGCTGTTACTGCTCCTTTCATAGCAGAACCCATAGGAGCAGAGGAGCGTAGTGTATCATATTCACCTCATGCTAATTAGTTGTGGCTATGAAGCTTTTTCTTAAACTGATTAAGTCAAGAATATAATCGTCTCTATCTACTACATAGCGGGAAAGGAATGGGGCTAGCCCACACCCTGAAGACTTAGCTCACTATGTATGGCTAATATTTATACTAATCAACAAGTATAGGGTCTCATTCACCCTCTAAAATTCATAAGTCAATGGACATACCCTGAACTGTTTTCTTCTCCTCCCAATTTTTCTTTTGCAGAGGAACCCCAGGAGGAAATGGGTGAGTTTGCCTATTTTACTCAATACTTACAGTCCACTGACCAAATTTTGTGTGCCATTTATTGATTCCAACAACTTCCACTGCAGAAAAGACTCTATCCTTGCATGCTCTGTGGACCAGGGAAGTGGAGGGTCTGTGTGGATTATTCTGGAATCGCGGTATGTCATCGAGCTGAGACCTCACCAGTTCTTTGCAAAGAAAGCCAGAGGGGTCGGTGTTCAAGGGCAATCAGGCATGTGAGAAAAAAAATCCACACGCTATAGGAACTGACCATATCCACTGAATGAGAAAGCCATGGATGGGGAGTGTGTCAGGACCAAGTTTCTAGTGCTGTGCCTGACCTTGTAGTAATTGAGGCCATATGGACACTCCATCGTGTGCCTCAGGGCTGGAGGGAGAATTGTCCTCCCCAAAGAGCTTCCGCCATATTGGGAACCCACATCCTGTGCAGAGCACCCAGTGTAGGCTGTTGGACAATCCCGCTGCAAAGGAAGTGCTGCGAGTCACACAGGGATGTTTGCTAGAGCAGGAAATAGAACCTAGATATTCTGTCTCCCAGTCGGGTGTATTCGAGAGTAAGGTGTTGGCAGAAACTTTCCAAGGGAATGTGTCTATTTCGGGGGGAGGGGGGAACTTTTAGATTAAAAGAAAGAACAAGAAAGACACAAAGGGGTCTCCGTCGAGTCAGAAGTTTCTATTTCCTCCATATTAAAATGTACTGTTCTGATTTTCACTTCAAAATGAAGGGGGCATTGTTAAGGTTCAGTTCAGTTACCCAATCATGTGGGAGCAGTGTAGGCACAGGTGCCAACTTTGTGATTTCCTCGTGGGTGCTTGACCATCTCTCTACCCCAGGCTCTGCCGCTACTATACCCCTTCCCCGGAGGCCCCAATCATTTCCCGCCTCTTCCCGCTCCCACTCCGCCTCTTCCTGCCCCATTCCAGTCCCTCTCTCAAGAACACCCCACCCTACTTCTGCCTCTTCCTGGCCATGCTCCTCCTTCTAAGTGCCTCCAGCCCTCTGCAGAAGAGCTGACCGGTGGTGGGCAGGAGGCGCTGCGGTGTAGGGGGATGAGCTGATTGGCGGGGCCAGCTGGCGTTGCAATTTCTGCCTCAGCAAAGCTGGCCCCCTTTGACTGGAGCTCACACAAGCCTTTCAGGAGGAAAATTTTTGTTAGGCCCCAGGCCATGGGGTATGGGGATGATATTAACTAGGACTATAGAGGTTATATTAGCTCTGTATTTGGCGCTGTTGGTGGAATAGTGTGTGCAGTTCTGGTGTCCCCCACTAAAAAAGAAGTTGTCAAACTGGAGAGGGCTCAGAGAAGAGCATCAGAATAACTAAAGGATTAGATAATGTGTTCCAGTGATAGACTCAAAGAGCTCAATCTATTTAGCTTACGAAAGAGAAGGGGTGACTTGATTACACTCTATAGGTATGTAGATAGAGAACAAATATTTATAATGGACTCGTTAGTGTAGCAGAGAATGGTGTAGGAAATCCAATGGCTCGTAATTGAATCTAGAAAAGTCAGACTAGAAATAAGGTATAAATTTTAAGAGTGTGGGTGATGAAACATTCTAACAATTGACGAGGGGTTGTGGTGGATCCTCCATCACTGGAATTTTTTGAAATCAAGACTGTATGTTTTTTGTAAAGGATCTGCTCTAATGCAGACATGAATTGTTTGGGGGAAGTTCTCTGGCCCATGTTATAGAGACCATAGACAGTCTGATGTTCATTGTGTCACTTGCTCACTCACAGTTATTCTCCAATAAACACAACTTTTGATATTTTTTACTAGGAGGGTGGTGAAGCACTGGAATGGGTTCCCTAGGAGGTGGTGGAATCTCCATCCTTAGTGGTATTTAAAGCCCAGCTTGAGAAAGCCCTGACTGGGATAATTTAGTTGATGCTGGTCCTGTTTTGAGCAGGGGTTTGGACTAGATGACCTCCTGAGGTCTCTTACAAGACTAATCATTCATGTATGAATGATTAGTTACCTTTGTTCTTGGCCTTATTGTTACAAAAGGTGCTATTGTTATTTTTAAATATTTATTTTTTCTTTTTAGGAGACTTGGAAAAGAGAATAAGCAAATCTGTGTCCTATCTCTTTTGTGTGCTCTACTGCTGTGTAGGAAGCTTGTTGAATGAAAAGAAAAATCATTGTTTTATTAGATCTCACCCCGCTTTCCTGTTTTTGATAAAGCAGATTACTTGGCTAATTTTGTCAATGTGTATATGAGCACTTACTGGTTCTGAGCAGTGCTGCTCATACTTTGTTGAAATTTAAATAGACTCACCCACTACCTGTTGTATTTTCTAAGAACCATACCACTCTTGCAGAGACACAGTGTGAAAGGCCATGTACACATTGAAAGGACTCTGCTTTGAAATAACAAATGAAATGCAGCTCATGATGTAAATGGTGTCACTGCTTCTTTCATAGCAGAACCCATAGGAGCAGAGGAGCGTAGTGTGTCATATTCACCTTGTGCTAATTAGTTGTGTCCATGAGGATTCTTCTTAGATTGATTAAAGCAAGAATATAACCTTCTCTATCTGCTACGTAGCCAGATAGGAATGGGGCCAGCCCACAGATTGAAGAGGTAGCTCACTACGCATGGCCAATATTTATACTAATCAACAAGTAAAGGATCTCATTCATCCTCTTCAATTCATAATTCAATAGACATTCACTGAACTATTTTCTTTTCCTTCCAATTTTTCTTTTGCAGAGGAACCCCAGGATCCAATGGGTGAGTTTGCTGACTTTATTCAATACTTACAGTCCACTGACCAAACTTCATGTGCCCTTTGTTGGTTCCAACAATTTCAACTGCCCCATCTCTTTGTGGGATTCTGCTGCAGCCTTCACCACAAGCTACTCCGCTTTGCTCCACTAGCCATCCCGCAAGCCACTCTGCCAGCTTCTCCACTCCACAGGCCGTCCCACTGCTCTCCTTCACCAGGCACTCAGCAATATATCTTCAGGCCCTCCACTACTTAACACATCACACAGTGATTTCAGCTTATAGTAGCGGCACCTCACCGCAGGTTCACTATTGGGCTAAAGCAAATTCAGCATAGTAGCCTGAAACTAGAGTTCTAATAAAAGCAAAAATTAGCTTTGATATTCCACAGTGGAGAGAGAAAGAGATACAATTAGCATTTAGCACCCTGAGACAGGACCCATGCCATAAGATAAAAATAGAATCAAAGGGGTAGCCGTGTTAGTTTGGAATTGCAGAAGTGATAAAGAGTCCTGTGGCATTTTGAAGACTAACTAAAGTTTTAGAGCATAAGCTTTTGTGGGCTAATACCCACTTCATCAGATACATCATCAATAAAAATAGCTACTCCAACTTTTGTTAATACATTGAGCTTTAGAGCCCATGCCCCTTGCCTAGCGAGTGCTACTTAGGTGATGGCGAGTCCCTCCATTCTAACAAAGAGCCAAGCACAGTTCCACTGTCCTGATTCACATAACCAGGATAACAACACTTTATTCTTCCTCCCAGTAATAGAGAAACTGGGGATCCCACAGCAGCCCAAATGGGCACCGCTTATGCTAGGCACGGTGGGTGTGCCTATGCAAATGAGATCAGCCCTTGAAGTTGTTTTCCACAGCTCACCACCAGATGTCAGGGTAGAGCTCATCCTGACTCTGCTTGCACATCACATTTCCTGGTGCCCTGCACAGCTGCGTGCTGCTCCAGTCCCTGCTCCGGCTCTTCCCCATGGCCCCTGCCCCTGCTCTGCCCTAGCCCTGCCTCTTCCACTCCCACTGCCCTGAGCTCTGCAGCAGTGCCAGGCGTGCACTCCCCGGTGGTGGAAAGTGCAATGACCAGGCTTCAGGCACACTGCCGGGGCGGGGGCTGTGGAGGGCCGCAGAATAGCTAGGGTCAGCCCTGCTTCTGCCAGGTGGAGCCAGCAGCAGCCAGGGCTGGGTTCAATATCTAGAGGTTCCTTTTTAATAGTACAACACAAAACTAGCTTGAGCCCCCACCCAGTAATACGGGAAAATGGCATCCCAGGGTGCCCCTGAGAGGCAATACTTCCCCATTCGCCAGTACAGAGTCTGAGTGTAGGAAAGAAACTTGTATGAAAGGAGGGAAGTCATCCAACATTAATAGGGGAAAATGCCACAAGCAGGATTGATGAAGATAAAACTGTGAGCAGGACACTCACCCCAGAGTGAGTGGGGCAGAGTCTTCTGCCTCCTGCGATTGAATTCTACAAGCAAAACATCCTCTTCTGTGCCCCTCTCTGCTCTTCACCACACCCCACTCACAGTGATGGCCCTTGGCGAGGACCCAGGGTTCAGAGATGCATCCGTGTGAGTTCACCTCCCATCCAGGGAAAAAGACACCTTGCTTGCTCTGCCATCTAAGCACTTGCTCTGGCTGGCTGCCCCACCAGTTGCTGTTCCTCCCTACTGCCCTCCCCTGCTGGCTGCCCTATCAGCCGTTATTCCTCCCCTACTTGTTCCCCTTGCCGGTCACCTCCTGCCACCTGCCTCTCTGCTCTGACCTCTGCAGGTCAGTCTCTTGAGAGTCCACCCAACCCGTAGTGATTGTCAGCTCTTAGTGACTTTTACCTCTTAGCAGGCTGGGCAGAAACGTTGTCCCACCACATGTGATTTCAGCTCTTATTGAGCACTTAAAATAACAAGAGACTCCTAATGGAGCCTATTTCGCTCTACCTTTGATTAGTGGGGAGGAACAGGTAAAACCAGATTGGGAACCCTTATGTAGAGTCCACATTTCCTGGCAGGGACATCTCTTCATACCCCATCATTGTTCACACCCCATCAAAAGTCCATCACTATTTACATCCAAAACTGTAACACTTAGAAATACCTCGCATGGTTGAGGCTACATGGTGGAGATAGTAACATGTTCTATCTTTCTGTAGGTGCCTTAATCAATTTATTGCTGCCTGTTGCTGTGACTGTCATCCTTTTTATTGACATCATTCTTTTTAGAAAATGCAGAAGTAAGTTAACTTAATTTTCTTTTGTTTCATTTGCATAAGGTGTAAAATTTTAATAGTGAGGGTGATTAACCAAAATTTAAGGTGTAAATTTTTATTAGTGAGGGTGATTAACCATTGGAACAATTTACCAAAGGTTGCGGTGGAGTCTCCAACCCTGGCAATTTCTAAATCAAGATTGGATGGTTTTTATAAAAGAACCTCTACTCTAGGAATTATTTTGGGGCAGATCTTTGGCCTGGGTTCTAGAGGTGATCAGACTAGATGATCACAATGGTCCCTTTTGGCCTTGGACTCAGTGAAAAAACTGTCATATTTCATGTGAATTAGGTTAATTCTGCTTGAAAGAAACAATGGAGGAGCTGACTGACAGCAGCAGAGAGAACACAATGCTGGTCAAATTTACTAATAGCAAAAGTACCGGATCCAAATATTTGTCCACATGAACCTCACTGAAGGTGGCTAATTTATGATGTTCAAGATATTTAAAATAAGTTAGCGAATGTTAATATCCCCGAGCAGTGAGTTCCACAGGTTGACTGTGTGTTGTGTGAAAAGTACTTCCTTGTGTTTATTTGTTTGTTTTGTTTTAAACCTATTAATTTAATCAAGTAACCCCTAGTTCTTGTGTTATGTGAATGGGTAAATATTTCCCTTTTCTCTTCTTCCACAGCATTCATGATTTCATAGATCTCTGTCATATTCCCCCTTTGTCATCTCTTTTCCAAGCTGAACCGTCCTAGTCTTTTAAATCTCTTTTTATATGGGAGCTGTTCCATAGTCTTAATAATTTTTGTTGCCCTTCTCTGTACTTTTCCCAATTCTAACATACATTTTTTTAGATGGGGTGTCCAGAACTGCACACAGTATTCAAGACGTGGGTGTACCATGGATTTATATAGTGGCATTATACTATTTTCTGTCTTATTATCTATCTCTTTCCTAATGGTTCCTCACATTCTGTTAGCCCTTTTGACTGCTGATACACATTGAGCAGATGTTTTCCGAGAACTATCTATGCTTGTGAGAATTTTCCTTGAGTTACACCTGAATAAGATTTATGGATTTGACCAAATATGAATTGAGGATGCTCAGTACTTCACAAAAGCAGGCAGTGACCCACAAAGCTATCAACATAAATTACCTACCTAATTGAACCCTTCCTTTTTTTGCAAAAATATTTTTTGCACATTTTTTCTCCTCATCTCTTCTTTCTCTGTGGTGTGGCTGGGAAAGCTAGAAATACTCTGGAACGAGTGAGCTCTGAGGCCTTCTTGCCTGCTTCAGAGGCAGCTACTTGGTCTTTTCACAGCTGCTAGGTGCCTCATCTGCTTCTCTCATAAATTCAACAAGAGTGGTTGACCATTTCCTGGTTCATCTGGGAGCCCTCAAGAGAGATCTTGCTGTAAGGTAGACAAGTGTATTTGTTCACATCTTGTTTACATATCAAAAACCTCCTTAAAATTGAGCTTCTTTGAGTTTGTTTGCTTCTCCTCCTCTAGAAAAGAAAGAAGAGCTTTCTGAAAAACGTAAAATTTCCTATATACCCGTTAATCCATCAGCAAGGGGCACGTTTCACCCAGTCATAAAGATAGAGCACACATGAAAATATGATTGGCTATTTCATGTGCCAAGAGCCACTGTAGGGGAGTATGAAGCTTTAAATGTCTTTTGCTCTTCCAACAGCAGTTGGATAAAGTGTATGATTGCTTTCATTGATTTCAGTGGGAATTAGATTGGGCTGAATTAGCTTATCTTGACCCTCTGCCTGCCTTTCTTTCAGTGCTATGAACACTGAGAGCTAGATTAGGTAAGAGGGGTGTATTTCCAGATATTTCTAGTGAATACAGTCATTCACTGATCTTAAAACTATTATACATCACAGCTCATATGGCAGTCACCTTTCTAGAGAAAGAGGATATGGATTTTCCATTATAAAACTCTACTATTATCAGTTCCTCATAATTTAGTGAAATAACCACAGTCGGAATTGCAAGTGGTCAGTCACTGACTTTCCTCAAATGCAATGATTTTGTTTTTGGAAAGTTTAAACAAAAACTTTTCTTCCATTTTTGGTAAAAGTATGAATAATGAGAGTTTCTTCATTCTGCTAGGGCTCCCAGCTCCCTTAAAAGGGAGGGGAATCTCTGCCTGATCGCAGTCTGTGTTCCGAATCAAACCTGTCTGTCACTGGCAGCAGGGGAATTCCCCATCCCCTGCAGTCCCTGACTCCCTGCCAGCTTTGTTGTGCTTCACAGGAGTCAGAGGCTCCTTCAGCCCTTCCTGCTGCAGAGATGGCTCTGTAAGGGAAATGCCAACGCTGTATTTCAGGTAGCCCCCTTCCCCCACCCCCATGTGGCTTAAGCCTCCTCCTTGCTGTTTGCTAATTGGAGTGGCTTGTCTTCCCTCCTGGTATTCACTGAGTCCTGAGTTCGTTATTTCAGCACCTGGTGTCTCCACCCAAGGTGACTCCTGTCTGTACTGGGACACAGGAGTACTGTCTCTTGGGAAAATGACTAATGCTACTTATCTATTTACAAGAAATATAACCCAGAACATAAACAACAAAATATACTAATACAAGCCCCAACAAATGAAAGGCCACACTCAAAAACAACAGTATAACACAGGGAACTTTACTGGGGATAAGGAACAAATGCTCTAGGGAAGCAACATGAAAACAGCCATATTGCATAAGACTAATAATCCATCCATCCCAGTGTCCTGTCTTCTGACAGTGGCTAGTGCCTGATGCTTTAGAGGGAATGAACAGAACAGGGAAACTTATCTAATGATCCATTCCCTGTCATCCAAACCCAGCTTCTGATAGTCAGAGGTTTAGGGACAACCACGGCAGTGGTTTGCATCCCTGTCGATCTTGGTTAATAACCGTTGAAGGAGCGATCCTCCATAAACTTATATTTTTCTTTTTTTTTTTTAACCCCATTATATATTTGGCCTTCACAACATCCTTTGGCAAAAAGTTGCCTCTACTATACCTCTGCTCCCAAGACCCCTCCCCTGCCCCACCTCTTCCCATTCCCACTCTGCCCCTTCATGCCCTGTTACACCCCCTCTCCTAAGAGCACCCCATCCTTGTTCCACCTCTTCCTTCCCCCTCTCCTCCCCCGCAGTGCCTCCTGCCCTCTGCAGAACAACTGATCAGTGGAGGGCAGGAGGTGCTGGGTTGGAGGGAGAGAAGCTGATTGGTGGGGCCTCCTGGTGAGTGCAATTTCTGTCTCATAAAAACTGTACCTCTTTCACTGGAGCTTACACAAGCTCTTCAGGAGGAAAGTGCTCATTAGGCCCAAAAATCAAGCTATTCCTTGACTTTTACAAAGCTTTTGATATGGTCTCCCACAGTTAAAGAAGAATGGGCTGGATGAATGAACCATAAGATGGATAGAAAGCTGGCTGGATTGTCGGGCTCAATGGGTAGTGATCAATGGCTCCATGTCTAGCTGGCAACCAATATCAAGCGGAGTGCCCCAAGGGTCAGTCCTGGGGCTGTTTTATTCAAAATCTGTATCAATGATCTGGAGGATGACGTGGATTGCACCCTCAGCAAGTTTGCAGATGACACTAAACTGGGAGGAGTGATAAATATGCTGGAGGGTAGGGACAGGACACAAAGGGACCTAGACAAATTAGAGGATTGGGCCAAAAGAAATTTGATGCGGTTCAGCAAGGACAAGTGCAGAGTCCTGCACTTAGGATGGAAGAACCCCATGCACTGCTATAGACTAGAGACCGAATGGCTAGGCAGCAGTTCTGCAGAACAGGACCTAGGGGTTGCAGTGGACAAGAAGCTGGCTATGAGTCAACAGTGTGCTCTTGTTGCCAAGAAGGCTAATGGCATTTTGGGCTGTATAAGTAGGGGTATTGCCAGCAGATGGAGGGACGGGATCGTTCCACTCTATTTGACATTGGTGAAGCCTCATCTGGAGTACTGTGTGCAGTTTTGGGGCCCACACTACAAAAAAGATGTGGAAAAATTGGAAAGAGTCCAGAGGAGGACTACAAAAATGATTAGGGGCCTGGAGCACATGATTTATGAGGAGAGGCTGAGGGAACTGGGATTGTTTAGTCCAGGAGTCTTCAAACTTTTTCTTCGGCAGGGCAGTCCCTTCTTGCCGAGGAAAAAGTCGCGTGGCCCCCCAGGGGTATGTCCACTGAAATGCCGCCGTGGAAAGCGAAAGCTTCCACTTTCCGCAGCGGCATTTCGGCGGGACTAAAAAAGCCCGCCTGGAAATTTGGCGGTCTCCCAGGTGGGACTCGCAGCGGTGTTGCGGCATCACGCACCCCCGGGGGTGGTCGAGACCGGACCACCAGGAGTAAGCGCACCCCAGTTTCATCACCACTCGTTTAGTCCACAGAAGAGAAGACTGAGGCGAGATTTGATAGCACCTTTCAACTACCTGAAAAGGGGTTCCAAAGAGGATGGATCCAGACCGTTCTCAGTTTTTTCATCTGTTCTGTTTTATCACTTCAGAATGAAGCAGCCAGTGTAAAGATTCGATTCAGTTACCCAGTCATGTGGGGGGAGTGTAGGTACAGGGGCCAACTTTTGGATTTCCTCGAGGGTGTTCTGACTACCTCTCTGCCCCAGGTCCGGTCCCTACTACTCCACTTCCCTCAGGGACCTAGGCCTCCGCGATCCCTCTTCCGACTCCCACTCCGCTTCTTCCTGCCCCACTGCAACCCTTCGCTCAAGAGCCCCCTCCCTTGTGCCGAGTCTTCCTTCCCTCCAAGTCTTCCTCGCTGCCCCCAGCATTCATACAGAGTATGAAAGGCCATGTAGACATCGAAAGGACTCTGAACCGAAACGGCAAATGGAACGCAGCTCATGATGTAAATGGTGTTACTGCTCCTTTCGTAGCAGAAGCCACGTTAGCAGAGGAGCGTAGAGTGTCATATTCAAGTTTTGCTAATTAGTTGTGGCCATGAAGCTGTTTCGTAAATTAATTAAAGCAAGAATATAATCTTCTCTATCTACTACGTAGAGAGATAGGAATGGGGCTAGCCCACAGATTGAAGAGCTAGCTCACTACGCATGGCCAATATTTATGCTAATCAAGAAAGAAAGGATCTCATTCACCCTCTTCGATTCATAATTCAATGGACATACACTGAACTGTTTTCTTCTCCTCCTCATTTTTCTTTGCAGAGGAACCCCCTGAGCAAATGGGTGAGTTTGCCACCTTTACTCCATTCTTATAGTCCACTGAGCAAACTTTGTGGTGTG
>VOCN01056587.1:0-35949 GCA_007922305.1 Dermatemys mawii
GCGGGGTGGATGTGGGATTGTGTCTGTGTCAGGTGCTTATAACACCCTGTAGCCCCTGGGTCTTCCCGTCAGCAGCTCTCAAAGGGCTCTGCAAAGGAAACTGGGATCCTTAACCCCATGGTGCAGATGGGGAAACTGAGGCATCATGGGGGGAAGTGACTTGTCCAAAGGCCCCTATCAGCAGAGTCAGGGTAGAGGACCCAGGTGTCCTGCATCCCAGTTCGGGTCACTAGCCTCTGTCTGAGCAGCTCTGGGGATTGATTGATCCTCGCAACACCTGTGAAGGAGGGAGGGTCCTGGAGCCCCAGCTCCTGCCTGAGCAGGAATGGCTCTGCGGTCATGTTCTGGCCCCGCAGCCCGAGCCCCGTGAGTTTGAGGCCGCTGGAACCGCTCAGCCGTGGGGGTTTTATTACCGCCAAGGGACTGATTTGTAAAGGGATGGAGGTGCCTAAAGTCTAGTGGAATGTCTGTAGATGCCGCGGTGCCCAACTCCCACTGGTTTCCAAGGGGGTTTAGGCACCGTGGGCCGTTTGGCCAAAACTCGACCCATTGTCTGAAATATTTTGATGGAGACAAAATCGGCACTTCCCCGGCCAGATTTCCAGCCAGTCTGAGCTGGGTGTCCAACCAGCAGCCACTTGGTAACCAGGCTGCATGGCCCGATGGGTGGAGCTAGGCCATGTCTAAGGGCTGTCAGGACTCCTGGGTTCTATCCCTGGTTCTGGGAGAGGAGTGGGGTCTAGTGGTTAGATTGGGCTGGGAGTCAGGACTCCTGGGTTTTATCCTGACTTTGTGCAAGTCATTTCCCCCTTTATGTGCCTCAGTTTCCCAGTCGATAAAATGGCGATAATAATACTGCCCCCCTTCGTAAAGGGCTTTGAGATAAATGGACAGTAGTAGTCATTCATATTATCCTCGGCACAGGACGCTTTCCTGCTGAGGTCTGGGACGCCAGCCCGGGGTAGACATGGCAGAGAGCGCATCCTGCAAGCTTGTGGAGTATCTGAACGATCTAGAGGCGCGGGAGTTCAAGATGTTCAAGTTTCACCTGGAGAACTATCCCCTGGAAGACGGCTACAAGCGCATCCCCCGCTCCAAGACAGAAGAGGCCGACGCCATGGACATAGCTCGAGCCATGGTCCAGGCTTACCAGGAGTCCACGGCTTTGCAGATGGCGGTGAAGATAATGGATGGCATTAACCGGAAGGATCTGTCGGTAAGGATCCAGAAGGACATGCCAGAGGGTGAGTAGAAAGAGGAGACCCCCCCACATTTCCCTTTATGGTCTCATTCCTTGCTGGAGCTTTTTGATAAACAGGGGTGGGAGGGTCACGCCTTGGCGTGCCTCAGTTTCCCCAAGTCAAGAAGGGTGGCCTAGTGGCTAGCACCCAGAACTGGCACTCAGCGGACTGGAGTTGCATGCCCAGTTCTGCTGCTGGGTGATCCTAGACATTGCAGCCCCCTCCCCCTCTCCGTGCCTCAGTTTACCCATCTGAAAAATGGCTGGTAGGGATGCTGGCCTCCCCAATAAAGTGCTTTGCCTCTATAGATGGAAAGCACTAAGGCATGGAGAGGCTGCAGCTACTTCTCTGCTACTGAGCCTCACGAAGGCCGCTCTGTCCCACTGCAAGGCCTGCCCCTCTCCCGCCGGGGTATAAATGCCTCCTACGTTAGTGGAAGAGGTTTTTCCTGTCATCTCTCTGAGAGGCAGTAGCAAAGTCAATGGAGGAATCTACTGACCTAGCCGTGGTGACGCAGGGCATGAGGGCGACCCATCTCCGGCACTCAGGGGGTGACATTTTTCACCGCCCGAGAAATGCGGCGACGTTGCCCTCATTTTGCAGCTAGGCCAGACGCTCTCAGCTGTCAGCACTGGGGGATTTGCTGGCCTGGCTCTGTCAATCCCAGTTATTTTTGCCCCAGCAGCTATGCTGGGATGCGTTTGATGGGTAGACCAGCGCAAGCGGCTTGTCCCGGGTCGCCCGGGGCATCAGTGGCAAAGGAACAGATCAAACCCAGGGCTTCCAAATGCCGGGCCAGTGTCCAAAGCCCCTGCCCCTTTCTCGCAGGAAGAATGTGGGTACATTGCAGAGGGGTCAGAGAAGATGAAATGATTAGAAAACCAGGAACTCCATCTAGTTAGTTTAACTAAGAAAAGGTTCGGGGGGGCTTGATCCCAGTCTATAAGCATCTGCCTGGGGGAGAAATATTTCATAATGGGCTCTTCGGTCTAGCAGAGGAAGGTCTAACAACCCCGTCCAATGGCTGGGCGTTGAAGCTAGACACATTCAGACAGTGAAGAAGGCGTCAATGTTTAATGGTGAGTGTAATTAATCACCAGAACAATTCACCACAGCTCCTGGTGGATTCTCCAGCCCTGATCATTTTTATATTGATTGGCTGTTTTTTTCAGCTTTAGGGATTATTTCAGGGCGGTTCTCTGGCCCTTGTCATACAGAGGTCAGCCTAGACCAGTGGTCTTCGGTTGAGCTTGGTTGAAGTGGTGGAGTCAGAGGGTGGGAGAGGGTGGGTTATTTCCCAGGAAACGCCTTGCTGCTAAATGATGAACTAGCACTCGGCTGAGCCCTCAAGGATTAACACATTGTTAATGTAGCCTCACACTCTGCAAGGCAGCACGAATGGAGGGAGGGGAGACAGCATGGCAGAGAGAGACAGAGACACACCCTGTGTGTGTGAGAGAGAGATGTGTATTGCTCCTTTAAGGACTCTGACCCCACTCTAAGTACATTGCCTTTTAAAATAGATCAGTAAGTTGAGACAGCAGCTGCTGCCAGCAAGCTCCCTCTTGTCCTGAGCCCTGTCATGGTGTCCTCCCCCCTCTATGGAGATGGGCTACAGGAGTGGGGGGAGGGGGACACCCTGACATCACCACCCTTCTTCCCCCCACCCTCTCCCCCACAGCAAGCAGGAGGCTCTCAGGAGCAGTTCCAAGACAGAGGGCGAGAGCAGTACGTGGCAGTGCGGGGGAAGGACAGCTGAACTGCCAGCAATTGATAGCTTGCTGGGCAGCTGCTACACAGGGAACTTAGGGGAGCAGGGAGCTGATGCGGGGCTGCCGGCCCACGCTGGTTCCAAGCCCCCATCGGCTTGCTCCAATGGGCTGCTCTTCCTGCAAGCAGTGGACAAAGCAGGCAGCTGGCAAATGATGTTAGAAGGGAGCATTGCACAACTTTAAACGAGTATGTTCTGTAATTGATCAGCAACATAAAAACATAACAACATTACCTGGGACGACTTTAAGTGAGGAGTTACTGATTGTCGGACCACCCTTCCCACCAAAAATGGATTTCCTGCAACTCTGAAAAATGTAAATAGATAAAAACAGAAAAGAGAAAGGCTTAAACCCATAATGTGGCAGAACGGTGAAAATGTCGATCGATCAAAATAGAAAAAACTTCAAAATTGATATTTATCCCTCAAAATTATAAACCTATAGAAATTGAACGCTGCCAATGGTAGCAGTAAGTGTAGTTCATTGTTTACATATAAAACAAGAGAGGGAGAAGACAATGCAACATTAGGTGTTTGAGTCCTCCCTCTGTAGACATTGCCTGTCCTCACTAAAGCATCCCCTAGTGGGAAGCGATGTATCTACACTGGGGCTGACCCCAGAGTTTGTCGCTTGAGCTCCCGCCAGCCTGACTCCGTTTGTCCCTTTCAGAGGCAGTTTCTCCCAGGGGTAATTATTTCTCTCATGTGTCTCGCAGTTTTCCGTCAGACTCCAGAGCCGGCTGGCGCAAGCAAGGATGGCGAAAAGGACCAAGAGGAGGAGCTGATTGCGGACATGTGCGATCGGTTTTTTGGAGACAGGAAGAAAGGTCAGTGGCTGTCCGATACTGGCCCGGGGTGCGGTGAGATTTCACACGGGCTGTTGTGCTGCATGCCGAGATCTCCCCCTAACTCTCTGCTTCTCTCTCTCCAGTGGAGGTGACGCTGGATCCCAACACTGCGTTCCCCACTCTGCTGATCTCCCAAGATCAGAAAAGCGTGAGGCTCGGGGACCGCGCCCAGTATCTTCCCAACAACTCCGAGCGTTTTGATTTCCGGCCCTGCGTGCTGGGTGCCCCGGGCGTCTCTCGGGGGCAGCTGGACTGGGTAGTGGAGGTGGGTGCCGGGAAAGGCTGGATCGTCGGTGCCGCCCGGGAGTCAGTGGAGAGGAAGGGGCTTCTCTACATAACGGCTGAGCAGGGGTTCTGGGGGCTGGAGTTGAACAATGGGGAGTACCAGGCGCTCAGCACCCCAAAGACGACGCTATTTCTACAGGCGCCTCTGCTAAGGATCAAGGTGCATCTAGACTACATCCTTGGACAGCTCTCCTTCTACAACAACGACACCATGGAGCACATCTTCACCTTCAACTACCCCTTCTCCGAGAAGATGTTCCCCTTCTTCCTGACCTGGGACAAGGAGGTCCCACTCCAGCTCTGCCCATGTGACTGAGAGAGCCTCTCCACCGACACTTTGCAAGATCAGGGATGTTAAACTCCAGCGCACCAGCCGAAATTCCAGCCCTGGGAATGAACTGCTGCCACCTGCCTAGGTCCTTCCACTTTCACGTCCTGTCCAGATTGGCTGCGTACCCTCCTCGGCTGTCTTTGGCGGATGATTTTTTGTGTTGTTTCTTGACATCTCCAGCTCTTGGAGCCATGGGGTTTTTTGTAAGAATCTGCCCTTTCATTAAAAAAAAAAGTAACTCATTTTCTAGCCCTTTGGGTTGTGGAGAAAACCTGTGAAAACCTGACCCTAGAAAGGTCAAAACCCAGAAGGCAAATGCAAAACAAAAAATAAAAAAAAGCCAACCCCCCCTTCATGGTTTATTATTTTTAAAATCTTGTGATTTTTTTCGAAGCCAATCTCATGAATTTTGGGGGTTCCCACGCTGCTATTTGAGCAGGCGAGACTAAAGACCTCAGTTTGCTTGGAGAAGTTTGGGTGATGACCTGATTTTGACATATAAGTAAGGCCACGTTTTAGTCACAGGTATTTCTAGTAAAAGTCATGGTCGGGTCACGGGCAACAGACAAAAATTCATGGCCCCGTGACCTGTCCATGATTTGTACTATATCTCCCTAACTAAAATTTCGGCGGGGAGGGAGAAGAGGTTTGGGGGTGCTGCAGATGGTGCGGAGGAGTGGCCTGGGACCCGCCCTGGTGCTGGGGCTGGGGGAATGGGGCTAGGCCATGTTCTGGGGGTGGAGTGCGGGGTGGGAGTGGGGTATTGGCGGGGCTCACAAGGTCCTTACCAGGCTCTGTGCATTCCCGCAGCTCCAGCCAGGGGGCTCCAATCGCTGTTCCCACCACAAGCACTATGAGAGTGGAAGTTGGGGAGCCTCCCGCCCTGAAGTAAGCACCTTCCCCACCCCTCGACCCCCCTTTCCCTGAGCCCCCCTCCCACACACCCAAACTGCTGCTGATGGTCCAGGGGTTGCCTGGCTCGGAAATCACAGAAAGTCACAGAATCTGTGACTTCTGTGACCTCCATGACAAACTCGCAGCCTTAGGTATAAGGAGAAAATACCAGGTACCGAAGGCGTCTTTGAGCCAGCAGGGAAAGCCAGGATGGGCTGAAAGTGGAAGCCAGGCAAACTGGAATTAGAAATTAGGCACAAATCTTTGAGCGAGAGATTGGAACAAATTCCTGGGCAGTGTGGTGGATTCTCCATGTCTTGATGTCTTCTCAACTTTCTGAAAGTTGCTTTCACTAGAACACAAGTGACTGGGCCCAACTCTGGGGTAACTGGGTAAGATTCTCTGGTCTGTGCTGTATAGGTCAGAGTCAAGGACTTATTGATCCCATCTGGCCCTAAATTATGACTCCATGATTGGAATGAATCACTAGCCCATTACCCCTTAAAGTCCCTGTTGGGGGGCTTCCCTAATCCGCACAAAGTAGGGAGGAAGAATTACTTCTTGTGCCTTGCTTACAACACTCTTGCCAATACAACCCAAAATGATGTTTGCTTTTTTTGCAACAGTGTTACAATGTTAACTCTATTTCGCTTGTGATCCACTCTGACCCCCTGATCCCTTTCCGCTGTACTCCTTCCTAGGCAGTCATTTCCCAGTTTGTATATGTGTAACCAATTGTTTCTTCCTAACGGTAGTACTTAGCATTTGTTCTTATTGAATTTCCCCCTATTGACTTCAGACCACTTCTCTGGTTTTTCCAGATCATTTTGAATTTTAATCCTGTCCCTCAAAGCACTTGCATCTTAGTATTGTTCGCAAACTTCATCGTTCACATATGGTTGGGATATTTCATAATAACACATGCCATGTAAGATATTACATGAAAGATCATGATTTGCAGGAACCTGCTGTTTTATCCAAATATGTATATCATTCATGTATTTACAGACATGAGATTTTGCTGTATGGTTGTTACTGAACTATGCTGTAAGTTTGCTTGTGACACACGAAGGACCCCGAATGCACCATGACCATCAATCAGCAGGGGAGCTGTAATCAAAGGATTTGCAGTTCCAAGACAGTCCACACAATGGGTGTTTACTGGATCACGGTGAAACAGCAAAGCTCACTGGGACATAACCAGGCAAGTGTCTCCCAGACACATGGATGGAGGGTATAAAATAAGGAACAGTTGCTTGCAGCATATCTTGGCCTTTCTCCTTCCCCACCTATGCTAGAAGCAATTGGAATGCTGAGAAGACGTAGTTCATTGGAAGAGACTGGTCCAGGCTTAAGGGGAAGCCTGTGTATTAAGAACTGTAACATCCAGCAGGGTGAGAAAATTTCTGATCTAAATACTGCCTAGTGTAAGAAGGTCCAAGATTATTCTCTTATTTTCTTTCATAACTTTCTCTGATTTTCCTTATGCCTACCACTTATAATCGTGTAAAACCTATTGTTCTGTAGTTAATAAATCTGTTTTTATACTTTACCTAAAGCAGTGTGTTTTGGTGGAAGTGCTAGGGAACCTCAGCTCAGGTACAAAGGCTGATGCATGACCTGTCCACACGTAGGGAGGGGTGGACTGGGTTATAAACTTCCACTGGTCAGCCTTCTGACCAGGACAGGAGGGTACAGCCCTGAGGTCTGAGGCTGGGGAGCTTCGGGGAATTGGCTGGGGCCTCTCTCTTGTTAGCTCATGAGTGGCTGAGAGAAGCATTCATGTCACTCAGCGGGGTGTATCCCTGCTTGGGGATGTCTGTGTGAATGCAGGACTGGAGGGGTTTGCAGCTCGTCACAGCATCACTGTGTGAGAGGGAGCCCGGATTAGAGGGACAGAGGGCTCAGCAGTACACCAGATCAGTGTGCACTCCAGGGACCCTGTCATACTGGGGATCTGGTCCCATTGACTCCAGTGAAGCTATGGCCGATTGACACCAGCTGGGGGGCTGGTCGCAGGTAGCTAGAAGAACAATTTAAATCAGTACAGGAGATCAGAGGATGGTGTAAGAAAATGTAAGTCGAATTAGCAACCCTACCCCTGAATCTCATCTATCCCATGTACTAATTTCACAGCCTTAAACATCACCTCCGATTTTGGCCCAGACTATTCAATTCAAAACCTATTGGGTGTGGGCTAATTGCCTCAGGGGATCTGAATATTTGGGCACTGCCTGCTGAACCTGTGTGTGTGTGTGTGTGTTTGTGTCTCCCAGCTGTCTCCAGCTGGCGGAGATGAGCCTGCTCTGTGTGTGTGTGTATGTTTATGGATATGGTGTGAGTGTGCACGTGAGGTGCGTGTAGTAGGGCTGTCGATTAATTGCAGTTAACTCACGTGATTAACTCAAAAAATTAATTGCAATTAAAAAATTAATCACAATTAATTGCAGTTTTAATCACACTGTTAAACAATCGAAGACCAATTGAAATGTATTAAATATTTTGGATGTTTTTCTACATTTTCATATATATTGTATTCAGTGTTATAATTAAAACCAAAGTGTATGTCACCCTTCTGCCCATCAGAGTTGGCAGCAACAAGGGCTGGGTTCAGTATCTAGGGGTTCTATTCCAATAACACAATACAAAACCAGTTTGAGCCCCCACCCAGTGACCTGGGACAATTACACACCACCCCTCTTGGTGCCTCTTAAAGGCAATACTTCCCCTCTCACAAGCACAGAGTCTGAGTGTAGCAAAAGCCTTTTAATAGAGCAAAACAATGTGGCATTATGTTTGGGAAACACAGCAAACAGGATTCATAACCCAAACCGTGAGCAAAAAGACCCACCTCAAGCGAATTGGGCCGTGTCCTTCTCCTTGGGTTCTTGAGTCCAGCAACTCAAAAATCACCCAAAGTCCAACAGCCCCAAAGTCTCTGTCCCTGGTCAGTGCAGCCCCAAGTTCCAAAGTTCATCTGCAGAGTTTGAACCCCCCACCCTGTGTGGAAATGGGGGAGGGGGAGGTAAAGGGGCACTTTATGTGCTCCAATAGCAAACTGCCCCACCCCTCCATGGGATTCTGCTGCAGCCTTCACAGCAAGCTGTTCTTCTCCAGTAGCCATCCTGCAAGTCATTCCTCTCTGCTAGCTGCTCACCAATATATCTTCAGGCCCCCCCTACTACAGTATTCAATGATTTCAACAGTTGGTTTATTGGTTGGCTCCCTCCACTGGGTTTTGGAACCCATATCCCTTGCCTAGTGAGTACTACTTAGTTGATGGTGAGTCCCTCCATCCTAAAAGGCCAAGTACAGCTCCACTGTCCTTGATTCACATAATCAGGATAACACCACTTTATTCTTCTTGATCCAATAACAGAGAAACTGGGGATCCCACAGCAGCCAAAGTGACCATTGGGCTGCTGTGGGCTCGGGCTAGGCAGGGTGGGTGTGCCTATGCAAACGAGATCCACCTTTGAAGTTCTTTTCCACAACTAACCACCAGATGTCAGGCTAGAGCTCATCCTGACTCTGCTTACATGTATATTATTTTGATTATAAATATTTGCACTGTAAAAATGATAAAAGAAACAGTATTTTTCAATTCACCTCACACAAGTGCTATAGTGCAATTTCTTTGTTGTGAAAGGACAACTTACAAATGTAGATTTTTTTTGTTATGTAATTGCACTTAAAAACAACACAATGTAAAGCTTCAGAGCCTACAAGTCCACTCAGTCCTACTTCTTGTTCAGCCAATTGCTCAGACAAACAAGTTTCTTTACATTTATAGGAGATACTGATGCCTGCTTCTTATTTACAATGTCACCTGAAAGTGAGAACAGGCATTTGTATGGCACTTTTGTAGCCAGCATTGCAAGGTACACCATTTCAGATGACATTCTGATGATGCTCATTAAAAAAACCAATATGTTAATTAAATTTGTGACTGAACTCCTTGGGGGAGAATTGTATGTCTCCTGCTCTGTTTTACCTGCAGTGCTTATCCTTATGGGGGAGACTGTGCATTATGACAATTCATCATTGCCCTGCAAATTGTGTAGTCATGTACCTCTGTGTATAAATCTTGGGAATCTGTGGATTCTGGGAACCAGGAGGGGGTAGGGTGCAATCTACCCTCCCCCCCCCCACGCACACACAGAATTTTCTTTCATTCACCTTCACCCTCCCTCACACATTTCCTGTTCCTTGTTCAAACATTTGCCCTTTGCCCACACCTGCTTTTTATAGTCCAACGGATTTTGGCGGGCTTATTTGTATCTGCTGAGAGAGTTCCGAGGTGAGTACACAAATCTGCTGTGTGTGAATATCATTTATAATCCAGATAAGTGATTTCTAAAATATGTATTTTATGTTTACTGTACATTTGGGATTTTTAAAAGTTATTTCTTGTTTCTGGTGCAATTCGAATGACTGAGATTAAAGTTTAGACGCATTGCAGAGATGTTTTCATAACTGAAGCTATGAAAAAATTGCGATTCATTCATAAAACTGTGGCATATAATCAGAATGAGTTTTGTGCAAATACAGAGTTTAGACTAACATTTATCTGTATTAATTGGATCATGCTGAGTGTGTAGATGAGAGTAATAGATGCTAATCTCCTTGTCACGTCATGTTTGATTTAGTGTTTTAATGCTAAAGGGAGGTAGGCGCTTCACTATTTTATTTTATTTTATTTTTTTCAAAAGAGGAAAGTTGTAACCAGAAACACTCTCCTTTTACTACCAGAGCTTTAAGGCAGGAATCTGCTCTGAGGGAACTGTGGAGATGAGAGAACTAGACGTGTCTTTAGAGCTCTCAGATACAAAAAGGACTTTCATTCTTAACAATAGATTATCACATGGGCAAGTATATGTTGATGTCAAATATACTAGGCTACTGCATGTGCATGGGATGGGCAGGCAGTTGGGGAAAAGAAGAAAAAGGGAATACAAAGGGGCTTGTGAATTTTTCTTCTTGTCTTGTGTTTCACTGGAGGTGCTTCAAAGGAGGAGATGCTTATTTTTAACAGCATTGCTCTGCTGGTAATTGGCAGTTGTCTTTGGAGTTTAAAGGGGGAAGAAATTGGGAAAGGGCACAAATGAAAAAACAAACAAACCCTTACTAGTTATTTGGGGTCAGCTGGTTTATAAAGTGTATATAAAAAAGCTTTAAAAGAAACTGAAGATCAGAGCTGGTCAAACTCCCCAATTTTTTTCCTATGGGACAGCGGTGTCCAATAGAAATTCGATGCTAGCTACACTGCTAGCCACGCTTGTGGTTTTGAATTTTTCTTATTAGCCACATTAGGCCACATTATAAAAAAGTCCCATGCATTAGCCACAATTCAATAGCCTATTAGCCACGTGTGGCTAGTGTTGAATGTGTTGGACACTGCTAATATAGGAAATTCTGAACAAATACATTTCATTTGAAATGTTTTGATTTTTTTAATGGAAAAAATTCAGAATGAAATAAAATGAATGTGTTCAGTTTGTATCGAACATTGTGTTTCAATCTGAGGCACCAAAAGATTTGGTTTTTACGTTTTCTTTTTTTTTTGAGGTTTGGTTTTCTCCCGCTTTCTGTCCGTTTTCTCCTTTTTACATTGTTACATTTCTTTCCTTTTTGTTCTTTCTAACTTTCCCAAAACTGGAGAAGTTTTGCAAAGTTACAGAGTGCAGGAAAAAAAAAAAAACGTGGGGGGAAAAAACAAGGAAACAACCCCTAGACCTCACTCGGTCAATCTATTGCATTCAGTGGCAAAAAAGGAGAAAAGAGAAAGTGGGAGAGATAGAAATCCAAATGTTTGATGTTTTTAAAGCTGTTCTGGTTATTTAGAAATGGAAGATTTCAATCTGAAATGAAACAAAACCAAATACATATTTATTATCCCTCATGATTACATCATGGGGGTATTTTTAAACAATAAGCCTTCACAACACACAAAGTTTTTAAGCATAAAAAGGGGAAAGCTACTGTCTAAAATTTATCCCCATGAGTCACCAATAAATCCGGACCCCAAACCGGCTCTGTACTGAGGCACCTGTCTCTGGGAGGGGATGGGGCTTAGCGCACATCGCTCACCTGGGCCTCTCCCATTGGCTCATTTAAACGAGGAGCCAACTAGTGCGCGGGCTTTTGGGAATCTCAGTCTAAGACGCCTCCCTCCCTCCATTCATAGCATGGGGATCCTGGGCGCCAAACTCCGACTTTCGGATTACTGTGATGTTCCAGGAGCCTCAAACACACACGAGACAGTCCCAGTCCCCTGCCCTGGCCCCAGAAATCACTTATTACCCCTGCCCCAAAATCATTTATTGCCCCCCACTCACAAAAATCAGCTCCTGTCCCTGCCCCTGCCACCCTAACACTGCAGTGGCTGACCTGCCCTGTGCCCATCTCCCCCTTGCTAGAGCTGTCCCTGGCGTCAGGACCAGGGTGCGTCTGGCTCTGGGCTGGGATCTCTGTGGGGGGCAGGGGGTCTGGACACCTTCCTGCATGGTGGGGGGATGGGGGGGTGTCTGCATGGTGTCGGGGGTCTGCATGAGGTGGGGTAGGGGGCTGTATCCGGGCAGGGGCTGCTGGGTACGAACTGGCCCCTGCAGCCTGCGGGACCCGGAGCAGAGCGACGGGCAGAACCAGCCCAGAGAAACATAGAGATGGGGGGGGTTCCATGGCAGTTGGCAAATGGCAGTTGGTAGGGGGAGGGGCCAGTGCCTCAGCTCCACCCTGGGGGTGACGGGGGGGAGGGGCCGATGTCTCAGCCCAGCCCTGGGGGTGACGGGGGGAGGGGTCGGTGCCTCAGCCCAGCCCTGGGGGTGACGGGGGGAGGGGCCGGTGCTTCAACCTGGCCCATGGGGTGACGGGGGAGGGGCCGGTGTCTCAGCCTGGCCCTGGGGGTGATGTGGGGAGGGTCCAGTGTCTCAGCGCAGCCCTGGGAGTGATAGGGGGAGGGGCTGTTGTCTAAAGCCAGCCCTGGGGGGAGAAGCTAGTATCTCGGCCCAGCCCTTTTACTTTTCACTAATGTCAATGTGATCATCGCACAAAACAGCTTTGCTCATTTTGGGTAATTGGAACTAGGAATGTTGACTGTCCCCACTCGCACAACACAATCTGCTACCGTAGTGCAGTATGAAGGGGTCACAGCCGATCGGACGTGACATGACACATACTCTGTATGTTCTTGGCATGGTCAGTGTATTAACCCGGCCGTCTTGGACAAATTACAATTTTGGTAACCAAAACTTGTCTACACAAATTCCCCTTGTAGTCTCAGGTGAATGAAGAGTTAAAATTCCTCTTCTAACCGCGCTGTACTTTGTACAAGGAAGGAATTGATATTTGCCTTTGTTATGCTTGTGAAGTCTTTGGGGTGAAAAATACTGCAGCAGCCGTAAGTAAATTGTTACTACACGGCCTGATTCTTCAAAGTTCACGCATAGGACATGTCTTCACTACCCGCCGGATCGGTGGACAGTGATGGATCTTTTGGCGATCGATTTATCGTGTCGCATCAAGACGGGGTAAATTGATTGTCAACATCGCTCCCGTCGACTCCGGAACTCCAGCTCGTTGAGAGGAGCAAGCTGGAGTTGACAGGGGAGCCCGCTGCCGACTGCTGCCGCTGTGAGGACGTTATTCACGTAGCTGAAGTTGCGTGTCTTTGGTCAACCCCTCCTAGTGTAGACCAGCTCATAGGGACTTTACTTCTGCTTTGCTCCCCTACAGAGTGCATGACTGTCATCTGGGTAGCAACTGCATTGGCAAAATGCCGGGGGGGAAATGCAGCAAATTTACAAGACAATATGAGGTGAGTTTGAAGTTGATTTTTTTTCTTTGAAATGATTTTTATGTTTGTGAAAAGTTCTCATCTGAGCTAAGGCGCCGATTCTGTGGGTGCCCCAAGGCTCAAGCACCTGCAGAATAATAATAAGGGGTGCTCAGCACCCAAGGGCCATGGGCCCGCCTGCACTCTGCCCTGAGGCCCTGTCCCCACTGGGCCTCTTTCTCCATGGCCCCACCCATGCTGCGCCTCTTTCTGCCCCTGCTCTTCCTCTTCTCCCGAGGCCCCCACCATTCGGTCCTCTCCACCTCTCCTCCATCACTCGCCCTTAAGGCAGGAGGAGGCAGAAAGGAGCAAGCGGCAGGTGGGAAGCGCTCGGGGGAGAGGGCCGAGAGGAGTGAGCAGTGGCCTGGCAGGGCCTTGGGAGCGGAGACGAGCGAGTGGTCGGCCTTGGGGCCGGGAGCAGAGCAGGGGCAGGAAGAGGCAGAGTGTGGGCAGGGCCACTGGGGAAGAGGCTGAATGGGAGCGGGGCCTCAGGGTGGAGCGTCTGCCAGCAAAACCAAAAATCAGTGACAGTGTATTTGAGGTCAATGGCGACCAAATTCATTTATAATATCTGAACAGAAATAGTAAAGGAAAAAGCACAAATTCCCCAACTGAGATCTAGAGAGACCATTTCAGGGAATGTTAAATCATGTCTATACAAGCCCTGTCCCGCAAAGGACCATATTACTATTCATTTGCTTTTTTAACTTTTTCATGGGAACATTTTTCTATCAGAAACTTGGCTGGGACAATCAGCGTAGCCCAGAAGAATCAGTGAATGATGCTGAGTTTTTGTCACCCACAGCTTGGGCTGCTTTTGATCCATGCAGCCACTGACCGGTGACAGTGTCCTGGGTTAACTAAATATCAGATGAATTATCTTTTCTTCCCTCGGTCTGTTCCCACAAAAGATAATTTTTGCTTAGTGTTTCACTGCTCAGGAAAGTAGAAGTGGCCATGTAAAACGAATGCAGTTTTGTACAGAGCTGGCCAAAACTCAAAATTTCCATTCCATTGTAATTTCTGAAATTTGGTAAAGGTTTTAATTTTGATTCAGAAACATAACTGGAAAGTTTGAAATTTCTTGCATAAAGGAAATTCTGAAAAACATTGTTTTTAAATCAAATGGTTTTGATTCAATTTTCCCAATATGAAATAGAGCAACTGACTGCTCTCAACTCCTGGAGTCTCCTTGGGCTGCATGGGGAGTTCCTTGACATTTGGGGAATCCTCTGATGTAGAGCAGGGAACCTGCAAATTCTGAGAACCCTTGGTCCCAGGCCCTGGGGCCATCTGCATGGTATTGCCACCCCTTAACCATAGATCCTGGAAACCCAGACTCTCCTGAAACCAGTGAGGTGTGATGTTTCCATGAAATGTTTTGGTTTTGACAAATCAACATTTTTAAATGTAGCCCCATTATAGAAAAATTCCTGACCAGCTCTGGTTGTGTGTACACCTCATGCTACAGTTTGTGATGTTTTCTATTTCCCTTGGCAGAGAGTTGGATGGATGATATTGTAATCACTTCACAATGATTGCATGGATCAAACCAACCGCCTTTCTCCTCACCCTTCCATTTGTTTATATCTTCGGGAAATGGCTTTGGGGTAAGAACATCATTTTTCCTAACTACTGATCAGGAAATAAATATATACATTGCTGCCTGTGTAAATCCTGTGTATGGAAACCATGATGCAATCTGAAGAGGAGAAATCCAAAGAGAATTTGGGACCTTTCATGGCACTGAGCTGGGATTAACATCATTGTGTGCTTGAGCCTGTCTACCTCCCTGGTTGTTTTTACATGATCTCAGGTGTGTGTAAAGTCTCAGTGACCCTGCTTCATTAAGCAGTGGGAGTAACCATACATTGTCCCTGTCGGAACACAATGGTAAAGTTCTCATTACTCACCCTCCTCAACCTATGAAAAAGTACAGAGAGCCGTTTATCAGGCTGAAAGCACAGGGACACTGATGCTTAGATGGGACATTTACCCTGTCCAGGAGTTTTGTTTGGAGAAGCCTAAAATAACAGAATAATTTGTAGTATTCCAAAGTGACAGAAAGATTGTTACACTTACACACACACACACACACAATGGTGGCCAGGTACAATTGCTTTTCCTGCACTCAGGGACTTTTCCCTCCTACTTCTTACAGAGGCACAAGCCACCCAAAAGGGTTGGGCAGAAAGCAGGACAATAACTAGGCTTAGATTTTTATCAGTAAATGTTGATAAATGTCAATTTCTCTGTATGCACCCAAACTGAGGAAAAATATTCCCATTACCTCTAAATATTCAGAGATACAAAATAAGAAATTAGAGTTTGATTTAGATATATTCTATTGACAATTATGTTTTAATGCTTATAAGCTTTAACTTTTTGAATCCCAGAATCTACTGGCATTAAATAATAGTCTGGCCTGCCCCCATTGTGTGCCCCTCCATAATATCCTGCAACTGTGAACATTTAAATTCATGCAAATAAAAAAATTCTTAAAACCCCTAAGTCTGCAAAACTCTTAAAATTTCAATAGATAAAAATAGAAAAAATGATTTAAAATAGACATTGATATTATCCATCAAAATTATTTTAAAAAATGGAATTCTGCCAAGTCTAGCTCTGCTGTCCACCTCCCCATGCTGGCCACGGAGATGTGAACACTCTGTAACATCTTTAATGGTGTTACAGGCCCCGGCTCTTCCTGGAACTTCAGAAGGGACTCTGCATCCTGCACTGATCCCTGAGAAGTTCCGTCTGCACCACCTCGTCCTCAAATCAGTGCATAGCTGAGCTACCAGTGGGGACCTCAAACACTCTCTCCATTCTGAAGGGGGGTAATTAGGTTAGATGGGGTGAGTTTCTCCCAGGAAAGATCACACTGCTGTTGTGTCTCAGAGGTTGCATCTAGTTTTTCTTTTCTTCTCTCTACACCAATGTCAAGCTTTTGAAGAAAATCAGTGATCATGATTTATTTCCTTTCTTGCAGGTGATTTTACTGTCACTGTGCATGTTGATCCTCCAATTGCCTTGGTTGGACAAGCTGTGACGTTGTCCTGCCAGCCTGCTGGCCACAACCCCGCTAACATTCAAGTGCATTGTTATAAATGGGAAAGGAGCAAAAATACGACATTATATTTTTACAATAGCACAGAAAAAGGGACTGAGCTGGGCCAGGCTGGGGACCAGCACAGGATCAAAGGACGATATGAGAATGGAGTCATTAGGGTGAAGCTCTTTCCAGTGCAAGTAGAAGATAGTGGTCAGTACGTGTGTGTGGTGACAAGCGACGATGTCTATCAAGAAGCTATCGCCCAGGTGACTGTTGCAGGTAAGCATGTATATGGTCATAGAGAAGTGTTGCTGGTAGTGAACAATGCTGCACTTATCACAGTGGCACTGATTCTCCATTGCCTTGCACTGTGTGTAGCAGCTGTATTTTCATTTAATCCTTTCCTCCCAACAGGGAGGGCTCAGCAGCTGGCAAGCGAAGGAGAATCACCCACGTGTGTGCAATGTTATGGGAGGTGGGCAGAGGAAGTGATGGACTGGGAAGGAAGTGGGGAGAAGTGCAGGGCTGGGAGTCAGAGAAGCTTCAGCAGTTTGGTGTCCATCTCGCATAGTATATGTAAATTATACACAGTGCATGCACACAACATGCATATCTCATGTACATTTTTCTCTGGCTTTTTGCTGGTGGCATGTGCAATTCTCATCTCCCTGAATTGTGTGTGCTGCTGTTGTACAACAGCAATAAAATGAATAAAGCGCAGGGGAAAGCTGGGTCATTACCTCCCATCACACACACACGTGCACCCAGGCAGTACATTACAGTCCTGTGGAGCTGTGAGGTCACTGTCAACCTGTGGTTTGTACACACTATGCCTGATTCTTAGTTACACTAAGGCCCTGTAAAGGGGGTTTGTCGGGGCTTGCCCGCGCCCAGGTCAGCAGGGGGCCACTCCACCTCCCTTAGTCCTTGCAGGACCTCTTTTGGGGAATCAGCTGGGCGGTTTGAGTCCTGGCTCATGCGCTACAGCAGAGGGCTGAGCAACCACAGATAATACAGCACCCTGGCCCCGGGTCAGGGTGGGGCAGTCTAGCTCAGGCAGGGGCTGAACAAACACAGGCAACAGGGTCAGTAAGCCCAGGCCTTAAATCAGGGCGGGGCAACAGCAAGTTCAGGGCTCAGGCTCTCAGGCAGAGACTGAACAAACACAGGTAATGGAGTCAGTAAGCCCAGGCCCTAGGTCAGGGCTTGGTAGAGGGGGAGGTTGCCACCCACTCGTTGGGTGGCCAGGAGCGGATGCAGGCCCTCCTACTCCATTGCATCCCAGCCCGGGGCCCTAGCAGCAGTCACAGGCCTGCTGTCAGTGGGGATCCTGGCCGCAACACACTGACATAGGTTCCAGTTCTGTTCTAGCCAGACTGGGGTTAGTGTCCCTGGGCTACTTCCCCACTCTCCCTCTGGGGGTACCTGGGTTTAGTGGTGTCCTCAGGGGACGTCGATTACCATTAGCTCCTCTGGGTCACTGGCGAGGGGCAGGCTCGGCAACCCACCAGCCAGAGCTGCAACCGCAGCATCTGATCTCTCCAGTGGCTGCCACCTGAATGAGCTCAGAGGTGGAGCTCTTGTACTTCTTGTCCAACCCCTCACCCTCTGGGGAGCGGACTTGGCGTGCTCTGGCTCTTCCCACTCTGGTTTCTGACAGGGTTTATTCCCCTCCAGGTCAGCAGGGGGCCACACCACCTTCCTACAGGCCCTTTTACATGGGAATGAACCGCTGACATTACCCCTCGTACAGAGAAGGTTCTCCTTGGCCAGTGTAGAGCTGATGTAAGGGCTCCATAGTGGCCTTGCTTCCGGACGTGGTGTAAGGGGATTGTCAGGGCTGTGGGAGAGAAGGGGCAGACTAAGAGCTGGTAGGGGTATGGCTGGAGCTCACTGTGCTTTGGCTAGACTCTGCTTCCCTGGGCTCATAGGGGACCATGGGAAGTAAAGTGTAAGTTACAAGAGCCCTAAGGTTGATCTGGCTTACAATGGGACCTAATAGGGCCCCTGAATGAGCCCAAAATGTGGGGAGCACAAAGGTGGATCTTCCCTTTTCTGAAAATACTGTTTCTTTACTGACCTGCTGCCATCTCAAAAGTGACGCTGTCACATACATACAATGTAGTCATGTCTATATGCAATTTGGATCAGCTTGTGAAGTGTTTGGTGATCTCATGAGGTGGAAATCTCTGTGTATGAATTTAAGATACTTGGAAATGCAAAATTATAGTTCATTGTAGATTCAATAGGACATGGTGACTGTAATGATAGTGGTGATCATTCATCACTAGCACTCTTTGTTTGGTTTGTTAGCTAGTTCTTCAGCCTGTTTAACATTTTCTGAAATTGGTTTTCACTGTAGGTTTTGGATCTGCACCTCGCCTAACTATAGACCATCAGCAGAATAATGCAACTACTTTGAGATGTACGTCCCAAGGGTGGTACCCACAACCTGAAATATGCTGGACTAACAGCACAGGAGAAAACGTAACTGCTATGGCTGAAACAAAAATCCAAAAAGATGTGACTGATCTGTATCAAATCCACAGTACACTCAGGATAGCAGATATTGCTTCTGACACTATCTCATGCACTATAAGAAACCCCTTGCTGAAGAGGCACCACAAAAAAGTTATTGCAGTTTCAGGTAAGAGATGTAGCACTGTCAAAGCAAATATTCCTGCTCTTACTTACGAAACAGGGCTAAATGCATATGCCTTGTGGCCAACCATGTCATTCAAGGCTCACCTACATGGATCACCAACATGCATTATTGGGGTGTGATTTCTAAAGTGCATTAATGGGTTGCACATTAATTAGTTCATGTAGACACCCAGCTCTTGCTCAGTAAAGTTTCCCTATTGTGCTTTACCGCATTACCGTCTGAAACAGTAATACAGCAAAGCACACTAGGGAACTTTCAGTGTGCATCATCAAGGTCTATACAGACCAATTAATGCACAGCACACTGGTGCATTTTATTAATTACGCTTCGATACTGCCCATTACCCCACTGTGTAGACAAGCCTTTGGTGCAGCACGGTGAAGACCTGTACCACTCAGCATTTTCAAATACTATTTTTGAGATCACCACAGATGTAAAAGATAGTAGAGCTCTGATTCCCTTTTCACTTATCTGTGTGTATATTAGGAGTGACTCCCCTGTAGCTAATGAATTTATACTATTGTAAAAACAGTATAAACAAGAGGAGAATCAGGGCTTTCCTCTTTTTCACTCTCTCTCTTGCACATTAATATGAAGCATTATGTGCTGCTCGTGCAAATATAACCCCCTGAACATTTTTCAGGTTTCTTTGACGTGGAGGCAGAACATGACGTCATTACCGCTGGAATTGGAGAAAATGTCATTCTTCCCTGCCAGCTGATTACGAAACATCTGCCCCCTAGCATGGAACTGCAATGGAGGAAAGTTGGACCTGGAAAGAATAAGACCATCTATTTCTACCTCTATGATGAAAGCAGCCCCCTGGTTTATTCTTATCCACAGGATGACCAATGTGCAATGGGTTATTTGTCTCCAAATGGAGTCAACAGCAGAGAATGGCTCAGGAAGGAATATGAAAAAAAGGCAGAAGTTTTGAAGGGAAAGGAGTTTGGGAAAGGAAATATTTCTCTGAAACTGAACAATATTCAGGTGGAAGATGAAGGAAAATATGGTTGTTCTGCCACAGCCAACTCATTTCACAGAGAGATCATCACTGAACTCTTGATTAGAGGTAAGAAAAGCCTAGAACTGGAGAAAGCAGATTTAACAAAACTCTGTTATTCTGTCTCCCCAGGAGCCAGTGCAGGCTTGTCCCTTCTCCACAGCACATTTTATTTTATGATTATTTTACGGTTTTAAAACTCCTAATTGGTGCCATATCCTCTAGACCAGGCTCCTTCAGCCCTCCCTGCTTCAGATACAGCTCTCTGAGGGAAATGCTAACATTGTATTTCATGTACTTCCTTCCTTCCCACTCCCCATGTGGCTTAAGCCTCCTCCATGGTGCTTTCTAATCAGAGTGGCTTGTCTTCTTTCCTGGCATGCACTGGGTCCTGGGTTCATTATTTCAGCACCTGGTGCCTCCACCCAAGGTGACTCCTGTCTGTGCTTGGGACACAGGGGTGCTGTCTCTTGGGAAAATGACTAATGTTACTTATCTATTTACGAGAAATATAACCCAGCACATGAACAACATAATACAGTAAAACAAGTCCCAACAAATGAAAGGCCACACTCAGAAATAACAGTATAACACAGGGAACTTTATTGGGGACAGTGTTATACAGATAAAACTACACAGGATCTTTTCAGGGGACAAGACAAGAATGTCACGTAACACAATTTGATTTATAATCAATAGCTAATATCTAATACCTATGTATACACAGCACACACACACACACTAAATGTTCTGCAGCTGCTGTATAGTTACCCGTCCTGAACGTAGCTTGAGTCCGTGGCTTGGGTTTGCAGCTTGGGATCGTAGCTTGTGGCGGCTAAATGGCCAAGAGAGCCAGGCACAAGGAGGAGTTGGGTCTCTGTCAGGCACGCACTGATACCCCTTGATGTTGGCAGCAGAACGTTACCCAAAGTCTTCCATCTCACCCACCCTTTTTATAGGCTTTTAGTTTGAATCCAGCATCTCTAGATCTTGCTGTGTCATGCTGCCTCTGGGATCTGTGTGACTGATCACCTGTCAATTGCAGATGTGACTTGCAGCCTCAGACCTGGCTTTGATGTTCCTTCAACTGGACCTTTGTTCTTTTCTCTTTAGGATGGACTCTTCTTACTTTGTCAGGGCTGTTGTCTGCATCTTCAGCCTTTGGTGTTCACACTTTATTTCATCAGGACGGGCTGGAGGTTGATTCCATCATTCATGCATACCTCATTCACACATCTAAACTAATCAGATTACATCAGGGTTTTGCAGAACGACTTTTACAGCAAGGTTTACAAAATGGAGTGAGCATTTTAAAATGGAGTTTAAGACAAGTTAAAATGGAGTTTGAGTTAAATATGGACAAGTGTAAGAAATGGCAGACGGTGAACAATAGTTAATATAGAATGGCAAACAGTGAGCAGAAGTTACAATGTTGAAACAGTGCAAGTTTAAATACTTTAAGTAGCAATTGGATTGAAAGTGAAATTTAGAAGGGCAACCGCCTGAACAGCTGTGGTTCTTAACAAACATCTTAATTGTCAATTAGTCAGTTATTGGGGTACTCGGTTTTGTGAATGAATGAAGTTTCATTCATAAAACTTTACTTATGAAGTTTATTAACATGAACAATTTACAAACAATTTCATTTATCAGTTCTACAACAGGAATCAAAGGCTCTAGGGAAGCAACATAAGAACAGCCATACAGTGTCAGACCAATAATCCATCCATCGTAGTATCCTGTCTTCTGACAGTGGCCGGTGCCTGATGCATGAGAGGGAATGAACAGAACAGGGCAATTTATTTAACGATCCATTCCCTGACATCTAATTTCAGCTTCTGATAGTCAGAGGCTCAGGGACACCCAGAGCACTGGCTTGCATCCCCAACCATCTTGGCTAATAGCCATTAAAGGAACTATCCTCCTTGAAATTATCTCATTCTTTCTTTTTGAACCCCATTATATTTTTGGCCTTCACAACATCTTTTGGCAATGAGTTTCACAGGTTGACTGTGCATTCTGGAAGCAGTATGATTTTTTCTTATATTATCTATTCCAGGCCTAATCATTCCTAACATTCTGTTAGCTGTTTTAACTGCCACTGCACATGGAGTGGATGTTTTCTGAGAATGATCCACAATGACACCAAGATCTCTTTCTTGAGTGGAAACAGCTAATTTAAACCCCACCATTTTGTATGTGTATTTGGGATCATGTTTTCCAATGTTTGTTGCTTTTCGTTTATCAGCCTTGAATTTCATCTGCTATTTTGTTCCTTAGTCATCCAGCTTTGTCAGATCCCTTTGTAAGCAGACTATTGTGTATTTTGGGACAAGCACACCCACCCTATATTTTGTGCAGATCTAAGCCTGTTGGCCAACTCTAATCAAGGTTATGAGATCACACCCCCTGGCAGGATAGGCAGGGGGACACCTAGTTTGTGAATACCACTTTGCAACTGTTGGGGGTTACATGTGAGTGAGGGCTCTGAGCTGCTCATTAGCTGTGGAGTGGCATCAGGATTTAGTTGGCTTTGTGCCTGCTGACGGGGTTAGTTGGTAGTTGAGATCTGGGTTTGAGAATGTCAGTGATGCTTCAATGCTGGACTTAGGCACCTAAAGAGGCACTGAGATGGGTACATTCTTCTGTGAATCTGGTGTCAAGTGACTGATTCAGAATCCCCTGAAGTGAATGAAAGTCTCCCATCGACTTCAGTGAATTTGGATCTGGCCCGAGGCCTGCACTGATTTTCTATCACTGTCACAAGTATGAAGGAGAGGTTTCCTCTGTCTTCCTTGAGGCCTCTCTCATCTGGGACAGAATCACATATGCAAACCCTTGTGCCTTTTTTATAGGACAAAACCAAGGAGAAAAGGTGAACTTTACAATCACACATTTGAGGAGGATTAGGCTCCTCATCAGATCATACAGTGCATATGATGAAAAGTGTTTGTATTTTTTTTCCCCAGATCAACTGAAGGACGACAAACGTAAGTTTTCTCTGATGGCTGCAGTTTGAAGGGGGAAGGGTCTGGCATTTCCCCAGTGAGGGACATAGGGTAGGCAGGTCCCTTCAACTGAGTAGGGAATCAGGACATTTGCGCTTTTGCAGCGAGGGAGAGGAAAATACATATTTGCTGTTGGGAGTCAAGACAGTTTGGACGTTTTTCACTGGCAGGTTGTGTCTCTGCTTGGTCAGGGTGAGAATCAGGTTTTAGACCAGGACTTCTCAGAGGAAAAATGTGTTTGTTAACCCAGTTCGAACAAAAGGCAAAGACAAAAGGGGTGATACATTGAGAAGCATCTGCCTTTGGAAAACAATGGCAGGAAGGCAAAGGTGGAGTTGCTTTGACTGCAGATCCAGTCACACAGAGTGAGGTTTCACTATGGAAATGTTTAGCAGTATTGCACCATCTTCTGACAATAGCTTTCAGGCCTATTGTATAAGTCGTGGGACAGCAGAATTCTGCAGACCTACTGCACCGTCTACTGCTGAAAAAATGGCATGAAACGATTGTCTGTCATATCTTGCACAGAGGGAGGGGCAACAGACGAGATGCGCCCAGGAAAACCCACGAGAATGTTTTTGCCCCATCATGCACTGGGAGCTAAACCCAGAGTTCCAATGGGCGGCGGAGACTGCGGGAACTGTGGGATAGCTACCCACTGTGCACCGCTCTGAGAGTCGATGCTAGCTTCAGCACTGTGAACGCACTCCGCCGTCTTAACGCGCTTAGTGGGGACACACACAGTCGAATGTATAAAATCTCTTCTGAAAAATCGACTTCTGTAAATTCAATATAATTTTGTACTGTAGACGTATCCTTAGTGACTTTCAGCTCTGAGCAGAAACGCTGTCCCACCAAACGTGATTTCAGCTCTTATTGAGCACTCCTGATGCAGCCTATTTAGCTCTGTCTTTGAACAGTGGGGAGGAACAGGTTAAACCAGACTGGGATAGCCACTGGCAGACCAGAGCTGAAGGTGCGGCTGGTTATTTCTTCTGCTAGCTGCAAAAGGTTGCCACTGCCAGGAAATGTTAACTTTTAATTGCATGCTCCTCTTTCAGTTCAGTTAATCCTCAGGTATTCAAAAATTTGGCCTGTGCTGGCAGGTTTTTGTCAGAAGATTTTGAAATGTTACCTTGCACACAGGTGTGGATCAGATGGCATGTAGAAAATGGGAGGGAATCTGTGATGTAAGGTGGGAGCAGCAGAGACTGCAGGATGTGGTGAAATACACAATTCGATAAGTGTGTCCAGTTCTGATGTGCCAAGTTGAAGAACAAAGTTGATAAATGCAAAGGGTGTCAGAGAAGAACCACAAGATTGATTAAGGTAGCAGAAAACATACCTTGTATTGGTAGATTGCAGAGCTCAATCTGTTTAGCTTGCCAAAGCGAAGGGGTGACTTAATCACACTTTATAAGTACGTACATGGAGGGAGCCCTGACTAAGGACATATTAGTAGAGGAGCATCATATGTCATATTTGCCTCTTACAGTCCACAGACCAAACTTTGCGTGCCCTGTATGGGTTTTAACCGCCCCGACTGCGGCAGGGATTCTCTCATTGCTCTTGGGTCTGGGAAGAGGAGGGTTCATATAGGGGACTCTGGACTCATGTATGTCATAGAGCTGAGACTAGGGTTACCATATTTCAACAATCAGAAAAGATTGACCACTAAGAATGGTCTAGCAAAATCCAATGGCTGGAAATTGAAACTAGGAAAGTCAGATTAGAAATAAGGCGTAAAGGGTGAGGGTGATTAGCCATTATAACAATTTACGAGGGGTTGCGGTGGATCCTCCGTCACTGGACATTTTTCAGATCAAGATTGTATGTTTTTTCTAAAGAATCTGCTCTAATGCAAACATGAATTGCTTGGGGGAAATTCCTGGCCCATGTTATAGATGATGAGAGTGCTTCCTTCCGGTCTCAGACACTATGAAGTTTATTGTAGCATTTGCTCCCTCACAGCTCTTCTCCAGTAAATACAGCTTTTGATATTTTAACTATTAGTTACCCTTGTTTTTGGCCTTATTATTACAAAAATAAAATATTTAAATCTTTAAATATATGTTTTCTTTTTTAGGAGACTTGGAAAAGGGAATAAGTAAGTCTGTGTCCTTTTTCTTCCCTGTGCTCTACTGTTGTGTGGGTCTTGTAGAACGAAAAGAATATTCATTGAGTTATTAGATCTCACCCCACTTTCCTATTTTTGATAGAGCAGATTATGTGGCTAATTTTGTCAATGACATATATGAGCACTGGCTGGTTCTGTGCAGTGCTGCTCATATATTGTTGAAATTTAAATAGACTCCCCCACTCCTGGTATGTATTCTCCAAGAACCAACACACTCTTGCCGAGAGACAGTACGAAAGGCCATGTACATATTTAAAGGATTCTGCATTAAAATATCAAATGGAATGGAGCTCATGATGTAAATGCTGTTACTGCTCCTTTCATAGCAGAACCCATAGGAGCAGAGGAGCGTAGTGTATCATATTCACCTCATGCTAATTAGTTGTGGCTATGAAGCTTTTTCTTAAACTGATTAAGTCAAGAATATAATCGTCTCTATCTACTACATAGCGGGAAAGGAATGGGGCTAGCCCACACCCTGAAGACTTAGCTCACTATGTATGGCTAATATTTATACTAATCAACAAGTATAGGGTCTCATTCACCCTCTAAAATTCATAAGTCAATGGACATACCCTGAACTGTTTTCTTCTCCTCCCAATTTTTCTTTTGCAGAGGAACCCCAGGAGGAAATGGGTGAGTTTGCCTATTTTACTCAATACTTACAGTCCACTGACCAAATTTTGTGTGCCATTTATTGATTCCAACAACTTCCACTGCAGAAAAGACTCTATCCTTGCATGCTCTGTGGACCAGGGAAGTGGAGGGTCTGTGTGGATTATTCTGGAATCGCGGTATGTCATCGAGCTGAGACCTCACCAGTTCTTTGCAAAGAAAGCCAGAGGGGTCGGTGTTCAAGGGCAATCAGGCATGTGAGAAAAAAAATCCACACGCTATAGGAACTGACCATATCCACTGAATGAGAAAGCCATGGATGGGGAGTGTGTCAGGACCAAGTTTCTAGTGCTGTGCCTGACCTTGTAGTAATTGAGGCCATATGGACACTCCATCGTGTGCCTCAGGGCTGGAGGGAGAATTGTCCTCCCCAAAGAGCTTCCGCCATATTGGGAACCCACATCCTGTGCAGAGCACCCAGTGTAGGCTGTTGGACAATCCCGCTGCAAAGGAAGTGCTGCGAGTCACACAGGGATGTTTGCTAGAGCAGGAAATAGAACCTAGATATTCTGTCTCCCAGTCGGGTGTATTCGAGAGTAAGGTGTTGGCAGAAACTTTCCAAGGGAATGTGTCTATTTCGGGGGGAGGGGGGAACTTTTAGATTAAAAGAAAGAACAAGAAAGACACAAAGGGGTCTCCGTCGAGTCAGAAGTTTCTATTTCCTCCATATTAAAATGTACTGTTCTGATTTTCACTTCAAAATGAAGGGGGCATTGTTAAGGTTCAGTTCAGTTACCCAATCATGTGGGAGCAGTGTAGGCACAGGTGCCAACTTTGTGATTTCCTCGTGGGTGCTTGACCATCTCTCTACCCCAGGCTCTGCCGCTACTATACCCCTTCCCCGGAGGCCCCAATCATTTCCCGCCTCTTCCCGCTCCCACTCCGCCTCTTCCTGCCCCATTCCAGTCCCTCTCTCAAGAACACCCCACCCTACTTCTGCCTCTTCCTGGCCATGCTCCTCCTTCTAAGTGCCTCCAGCCCTCTGCAGAAGAGCTGACCGGTGGTGGGCAGGAGGCGCTGCGGTGTAGGGGGATGAGCTGATTGGCGGGGCCAGCTGGCGTTGCAATTTCTGCCTCAGCAAAGCTGGCCCCCTTTGACTGGAGCTCACACAAGCCTTTCAGGAGGAAAATTTTTGTTAGGCCCCAGGCCATGGGGTATGGGGATGATATTAACTAGGACTATAGAGGTTATATTAGCTCTGTATTTGGCGCTGTTGGTGGAATAGTGTGTGCAGTTCTGGTGTCCCCCACTAAAAAAGAAGTTGTCAAACTGGAGAGGGCTCAGAGAAGAGCATCAGAATAACTAAAGGATTAGATAATGTGTTCCAGTGATAGACTCAAAGAGCTCAATCTATTTAGCTTACGAAAGAGAAGGGGTGACTTGATTACACTCTATAGGTATGTAGATAGAGAACAAATATTTATAATGGACTCGTTAGTGTAGCAGAGAATGGTGTAGGAAATCCAATGGCTCGTAATTGAATCTAGAAAAGTCAGACTAGAAATAAGGTATAAATTTTAAGAGTGTGGGTGATGAAACATTCTAACAATTGACGAGGGGTTGTGGTGGATCCTCCATCACTGGAATTTTTTGAAATCAAGACTGTATGTTTTTTGTAAAGGATCTGCTCTAATGCAGACATGAATTGTTTGGGGGAAGTTCTCTGGCCCATGTTATAGAGACCATAGACAGTCTGATGTTCATTGTGTCACTTGCTCACTCACAGTTATTCTCCAATAAACACAACTTTTGATATTTTTTACTAGGAGGGTGGTGAAGCACTGGAATGGGTTCCCTAGGAGGTGGTGGAATCTCCATCCTTAGTGGTATTTAAAGCCCAGCTTGAGAAAGCCCTGACTGGGATAATTTAGTTGATGCTGGTCCTGTTTTGAGCAGGGGTTTGGACTAGATGACCTCCTGAGGTCTCTTACAAGACTAATCATTCATGTATGAATGATTAGTTACCTTTGTTCTTGGCCTTATTGTTACAAAAGGTGCTATTGTTATTTTTAAATATTTATTTTTTCTTTTTAGGAGACTTGGAAAAGAGAATAAGCAAATCTGTGTCCTATCTCTTTTGTGTGCTCTACTGCTGTGTAGGAAGCTTGTTGAATGAAAAGAAAAATCATTGTTTTATTAGATCTCACCCCGCTTTCCTGTTTTTGATAAAGCAGATTACTTGGCTAATTTTGTCAATGTGTATATGAGCACTTACTGGTTCTGAGCAGTGCTGCTCATACTTTGTTGAAATTTAAATAGACTCACCCACTACCTGTTGTATTTTCTAAGAACCATACCACTCTTGCAGAGACACAGTGTGAAAGGCCATGTACACATTGAAAGGACTCTGCTTTGAAATAACAAATGAAATGCAGCTCATGATGTAAATGGTGTCACTGCTTCTTTCATAGCAGAACCCATAGGAGCAGAGGAGCGTAGTGTGTCATATTCACCTTGTGCTAATTAGTTGTGTCCATGAGGATTCTTCTTAGATTGATTAAAGCAAGAATATAACCTTCTCTATCTGCTACGTAGCCAGATAGGAATGGGGCCAGCCCACAGATTGAAGAGGTAGCTCACTACGCATGGCCAATATTTATACTAATCAACAAGTAAAGGATCTCATTCATCCTCTTCAATTCATAATTCAATAGACATTCACTGAACTATTTTCTTTTCCTTCCAATTTTTCTTTTGCAGAGGAACCCCAGGATCCAATGGGTGAGTTTGCTGACTTTATTCAATACTTACAGTCCACTGACCAAACTTCATGTGCCCTTTGTTGGTTCCAACAATTTCAACTGCCCCATCTCTTTGTGGGATTCTGCTGCAGCCTTCACCACAAGCTACTCCGCTTTGCTCCACTAGCCATCCCGCAAGCCACTCTGCCAGCTTCTCCACTCCACAGGCCGTCCCACTGCTCTCCTTCACCAGGCACTCAGCAATATATCTTCAGGCCCTCCACTACTTAACACATCACACAGTGATTTCAGCTTATAGTAGCGGCACCTCACCGCAGGTTCACTATTGGGCTAAAGCAAATTCAGCATAGTAGCCTGAAACTAGAGTTCTAATAAAAGCAAAAATTAGCTTTGATATTCCACAGTGGAGAGAGAAAGAGATACAATTAGCATTTAGCACCCTGAGACAGGACCCATGCCATAAGATAAAAATAGAATCAAAGGGGTAGCCGTGTTAGTTTGGAATTGCAGAAGTGATAAAGAGTCCTGTGGCATTTTGAAGACTAACTAAAGTTTTAGAGCATAAGCTTTTGTGGGCTAATACCCACTTCATCAGATACATCATCAATAAAAATAGCTACTCCAACTTTTGTTAATACATTGAGCTTTAGAGCCCATGCCCCTTGCCTAGCGAGTGCTACTTAGGTGATGGCGAGTCCCTCCATTCTAACAAAGAGCCAAGCACAGTTCCACTGTCCTGATTCACATAACCAGGATAACAACACTTTATTCTTCCTCCCAGTAATAGAGAAACTGGGGATCCCACAGCAGCCCAAATGGGCACCGCTTATGCTAGGCACGGTGGGTGTGCCTATGCAAATGAGATCAGCCCTTGAAGTTGTTTTCCACAGCTCACCACCAGATGTCAGGGTAGAGCTCATCCTGACTCTGCTTGCACATCACATTTCCTGGTGCCCTGCACAGCTGCGTGCTGCTCCAGTCCCTGCTCCGGCTCTTCCCCATGGCCCCTGCCCCTGCTCTGCCCTAGCCCTGCCTCTTCCACTCCCACTGCCCTGAGCTCTGCAGCAGTGCCAGGCGTGCACTCCCCGGTGGTGGAAAGTGCAATGACCAGGCTTCAGGCACACTGCCGGGGCGGGGGCTGTGGAGGGCCGCAGAATAGCTAGGGTCAGCCCTGCTTCTGCCAGGTGGAGCCAGCAGCAGCCAGGGCTGGGTTCAATATCTAGAGGTTCCTTTTTAATAGTACAACACAAAACTAGCTTGAGCCCCCACCCAGTAATACGGGAAAATGGCATCCCAGGGTGCCCCTGAGAGGCAATACTTCCCCATTCGCCAGTACAGAGTCTGAGTGTAGGAAAGAAACTTGTATGAAAGGAGGGAAGTCATCCAACATTAATAGGGGAAAATGCCACAAGCAGGATTGATGAAGATAAAACTGTGAGCAGGACACTCACCCCAGAGTGAGTGGGGCAGAGTCTTCTGCCTCCTGCGATTGAATTCTACAAGCAAAACATCCTCTTCTGTGCCCCTCTCTGCTCTTCACCACACCCCACTCACAGTGATGGCCCTTGGCGAGGACCCAGGGTTCAGAGATGCATCCGTGTGAGTTCACCTCCCATCCAGGGAAAAAGACACCTTGCTTGCTCTGCCATCTAAGCACTTGCTCTGGCTGGCTGCCCCACCAGTTGCTGTTCCTCCCTACTGCCCTCCCCTGCTGGCTGCCCTATCAGCCGTTATTCCTCCCCTACTTGTTCCCCTTGCCGGTCACCTCCTGCCACCTGCCTCTCTGCTCTGACCTCTGCAGGTCAGTCTCTTGAGAGTCCACCCAACCCGTAGTGATTGTCAGCTCTTAGTGACTTTTACCTCTTAGCAGGCTGGGCAGAAACGTTGTCCCACCACATGTGATTTCAGCTCTTATTGAGCACTTAAAATAACAAGAGACTCCTAATGGAGCCTATTTCGCTCTACCTTTGATTAGTGGGGAGGAACAGGTAAAACCAGATTGGGAACCCTTATGTAGAGTCCACATTTCCTGGCAGGGACATCTCTTCATACCCCATCATTGTTCACACCCCATCAAAAGTCCATCACTATTTACATCCAAAACTGTAACACTTAGAAATACCTCGCATGGTTGAGGCTACATGGTGGAGATAGTAACATGTTCTATCTTTCTGTAGGTGCCTTAATCAATTTATTGCTGCCTGTTGCTGTGACTGTCATCCTTTTTATTGACATCATTCTTTTTAGAAAATGCAGAAGTAAGTTAACTTAATTTTCTTTTGTTTCATTTGCATAAGGTGTAAAATTTTAATAGTGAGGGTGATTAACCAAAATTTAAGGTGTAAATTTTTATTAGTGAGGGTGATTAACCATTGGAACAATTTACCAAAGGTTGCGGTGGAGTCTCCAACCCTGGCAATTTCTAAATCAAGATTGGATGGTTTTTATAAAAGAACCTCTACTCTAGGAATTATTTTGGGGCAGATCTTTGGCCTGGGTTCTAGAGGTGATCAGACTAGATGATCACAATGGTCCCTTTTGGCCTTGGACTCAGTGAAAAAACTGTCATATTTCATGTGAATTAGGTTAATTCTGCTTGAAAGAAACAATGGAGGAGCTGACTGACAGCAGCAGAGAGAACACAATGCTGGTCAAATTTACTAATAGCAAAAGTACCGGATCCAAATATTTGTCCACATGAACCTCACTGAAGGTGGCTAATTTATGATGTTCAAGATATTTAAAATAAGTTAGCGAATGTTAATATCCCCGAGCAGTGAGTTCCACAGGTTGACTGTGTGTTGTGTGAAAAGTACTTCCTTGTGTTTATTTGTTTGTTTTGTTTTAAACCTATTAATTTAATCAAGTAACCCCTAGTTCTTGTGTTATGTGAATGGGTAAATATTTCCCTTTTCTCTTCTTCCACAGCATTCATGATTTCATAGATCTCTGTCATATTCCCCCTTTGTCATCTCTTTTCCAAGCTGAACCGTCCTAGTCTTTTAAATCTCTTTTTATATGGGAGCTGTTCCATAGTCTTAATAATTTTTGTTGCCCTTCTCTGTACTTTTCCCAATTCTAACATACATTTTTTTAGATGGGGTGTCCAGAACTGCACACAGTATTCAAGACGTGGGTGTACCATGGATTTATATAGTGGCATTATACTATTTTCTGTCTTATTATCTATCTCTTTCCTAATGGTTCCTCACATTCTGTTAGCCCTTTTGACTGCTGATACACATTGAGCAGATGTTTTCCGAGAACTATCTATGCTTGTGAGAATTTTCCTTGAGTTACACCTGAATAAGATTTATGGATTTGACCAAATATGAATTGAGGATGCTCAGTACTTCACAAAAGCAGGCAGTGACCCACAAAGCTATCAACATAAATTACCTACCTAATTGAACCCTTCCTTTTTTTGCAAAAATATTTTTTGCACATTTTTTCTCCTCATCTCTTCTTTCTCTGTGGTGTGGCTGGGAAAGCTAGAAATACTCTGGAACGAGTGAGCTCTGAGGCCTTCTTGCCTGCTTCAGAGGCAGCTACTTGGTCTTTTCACAGCTGCTAGGTGCCTCATCTGCTTCTCTCATAAATTCAACAAGAGTGGTTGACCATTTCCTGGTTCATCTGGGAGCCCTCAAGAGAGATCTTGCTGTAAGGTAGACAAGTGTATTTGTTCACATCTTGTTTACATATCAAAAACCTCCTTAAAATTGAGCTTCTTTGAGTTTGTTTGCTTCTCCTCCTCTAGAAAAGAAAGAAGAGCTTTCTGAAAAACGTAAAATTTCCTATATACCCGTTAATCCATCAGCAAGGGGCACGTTTCACCCAGTCATAAAGATAGAGCACACATGAAAATATGATTGGCTATTTCATGTGCCAAGAGCCACTGTAGGGGAGTATGAAGCTTTAAATGTCTTTTGCTCTTCCAACAGCAGTTGGATAAAGTGTATGATTGCTTTCATTGATTTCAGTGGGAATTAGATTGGGCTGAATTAGCTTATCTTGACCCTCTGCCTGCCTTTCTTTCAGTGCTATGAACACTGAGAGCTAGATTAGGTAAGAGGGGTGTATTTCCAGATATTTCTAGTGAATACAGTCATTCACTGATCTTAAAACTATTATACATCACAGCTCATATGGCAGTCACCTTTCTAGAGAAAGAGGATATGGATTTTCCATTATAAAACTCTACTATTATCAGTTCCTCATAATTTAGTGAAATAACCACAGTCGGAATTGCAAGTGGTCAGTCACTGACTTTCCTCAAATGCAATGATTTTGTTTTTGGAAAGTTTAAACAAAAACTTTTCTTCCATTTTTGGTAAAAGTATGAATAATGAGAGTTTCTTCATTCTGCTAGGGCTCCCAGCTCCCTTAAAAGGGAGGGGAATCTCTGCCTGATCGCAGTCTGTGTTCCGAATCAAACCTGTCTGTCACTGGCAGCAGGGGAATTCCCCATCCCCTGCAGTCCCTGACTCCCTGCCAGCTTTGTTGTGCTTCACAGGAGTCAGAGGCTCCTTCAGCCCTTCCTGCTGCAGAGATGGCTCTGTAAGGGAAATGCCAACGCTGTATTTCAGGTAGCCCCCTTCCCCCACCCCCATGTGGCTTAAGCCTCCTCCTTGCTGTTTGCTAATTGGAGTGGCTTGTCTTCCCTCCTGGTATTCACTGAGTCCTGAGTTCGTTATTTCAGCACCTGGTGTCTCCACCCAAGGTGACTCCTGTCTGTACTGGGACACAGGAGTACTGTCTCTTGGGAAAATGACTAATGCTACTTATCTATTTACAAGAAATATAACCCAGAACATAAACAACAAAATATACTAATACAAGCCCCAACAAATGAAAGGCCACACTCAAAAACAACAGTATAACACAGGGAACTTTACTGGGGATAAGGAACAAATGCTCTAGGGAAGCAACATGAAAACAGCCATATTGCATAAGACTAATAATCCATCCATCCCAGTGTCCTGTCTTCTGACAGTGGCTAGTGCCTGATGCTTTAGAGGGAATGAACAGAACAGGGAAACTTATCTAATGATCCATTCCCTGTCATCCAAACCCAGCTTCTGATAGTCAGAGGTTTAGGGACAACCACGGCAGTGGTTTGCATCCCTGTCGATCTTGGTTAATAACCGTTGAAGGAGCGATCCTCCATAAACTTATATTTTTCTTTTTTTTTTTTAACCCCATTATATATTTGGCCTTCACAACATCCTTTGGCAAAAAGTTGCCTCTACTATACCTCTGCTCCCAAGACCCCTCCCCTGCCCCACCTCTTCCCATTCCCACTCTGCCCCTTCATGCCCTGTTACACCCCCTCTCCTAAGAGCACCCCATCCTTGTTCCACCTCTTCCTTCCCCCTCTCCTCCCCCGCAGTGCCTCCTGCCCTCTGCAGAACAACTGATCAGTGGAGGGCAGGAGGTGCTGGGTTGGAGGGAGAGAAGCTGATTGGTGGGGCCTCCTGGTGAGTGCAATTTCTGTCTCATAAAAACTGTACCTCTTTCACTGGAGCTTACACAAGCTCTTCAGGAGGAAAGTGCTCATTAGGCCCAAAAATCAAGCTATTCCTTGACTTTTACAAAGCTTTTGATATGGTCTCCCACAGTTAAAGAAGAATGGGCTGGATGAATGAACCATAAGATGGATAGAAAGCTGGCTGGATTGTCGGGCTCAATGGGTAGTGATCAATGGCTCCATGTCTAGCTGGCAACCAATATCAAGCGGAGTGCCCCAAGGGTCAGTCCTGGGGCTGTTTTATTCAAAATCTGTATCAATGATCTGGAGGATGACGTGGATTGCACCCTCAGCAAGTTTGCAGATGACACTAAACTGGGAGGAGTGATAAATATGCTGGAGGGTAGGGACAGGACACAAAGGGACCTAGACAAATTAGAGGATTGGGCCAAAAGAAATTTGATGCGGTTCAGCAAGGACAAGTGCAGAGTCCTGCACTTAGGATGGAAGAACCCCATGCACTGCTATAGACTAGAGACCGAATGGCTAGGCAGCAGTTCTGCAGAACAGGACCTAGGGGTTGCAGTGGACAAGAAGCTGGCTATGAGTCAACAGTGTGCTCTTGTTGCCAAGAAGGCTAATGGCATTTTGGGCTGTATAAGTAGGGGTATTGCCAGCAGATGGAGGGACGGGATCGTTCCACTCTATTTGACATTGGTGAAGCCTCATCTGGAGTACTGTGTGCAGTTTTGGGGCCCACACTACAAAAAAGATGTGGAAAAATTGGAAAGAGTCCAGAGGAGGACTACAAAAATGATTAGGGGCCTGGAGCACATGATTTATGAGGAGAGGCTGAGGGAACTGGGATTGTTTAGTCCAGGAGTCTTCAAACTTTTTCTTCGGCAGGGCAGTCCCTTCTTGCCGAGGAAAAAGTCGCGTGGCCCCCCAGGGGTATGTCCACTGAAATGCCGCCGTGGAAAGCGAAAGCTTCCACTTTCCGCAGCGGCATTTCGGCGGGACTAAAAAAGCCCGCCTGGAAATTTGGCGGTCTCCCAGGTGGGACTCGCAGCGGTGTTGCGGCATCACGCACCCCCGGGGGTGGTCGAGACCGGACCACCAGGAGTAAGCGCACCCCAGTTTCATCACCACTCGTTTAGTCCACAGAAGAGAAGACTGAGGCGAGATTTGATAGCACCTTTCAACTACCTGAAAAGGGGTTCCAAAGAGGATGGATCCAGACCGTTCTCAGTTTTTTCATCTGTTCTGTTTTATCACTTCAGAATGAAGCAGCCAGTGTAAAGATTCGATTCAGTTACCCAGTCATGTGGGGGGAGTGTAGGTACAGGGGCCAACTTTTGGATTTCCTCGAGGGTGTTCTGACTACCTCTCTGCCCCAGGTCCGGTCCCTACTACTCCACTTCCCTCAGGGACCTAGGCCTCCGCGATCCCTCTTCCGACTCCCACTCCGCTTCTTCCTGCCCCACTGCAACCCTTCGCTCAAGAGCCCCCTCCCTTGTGCCGAGTCTTCCTTCCCTCCAAGTCTTCCTCGCTGCCCCCAGCATTCATACAGAGTATGAAAGGCCATGTAGACATCGAAAGGACTCTGAACCGAAACGGCAAATGGAACGCAGCTCATGATGTAAATGGTGTTACTGCTCCTTTCGTAGCAGAAGCCACGTTAGCAGAGGAGCGTAGAGTGTCATATTCAAGTTTTGCTAATTAGTTGTGGCCATGAAGCTGTTTCGTAAATTAATTAAAGCAAGAATATAATCTTCTCTATCTACTACGTAGAGAGATAGGAATGGGGCTAGCCCACAGATTGAAGAGCTAGCTCACTACGCATGGCCAATATTTATGCTAATCAAGAAAGAAAGGATCTCATTCACCCTCTTCGATTCATAATTCAATGGACATACACTGAACTGTTTTCTTCTCCTCCTCATTTTTCTTTGCAGAGGAACCCCCTGAGCAAATGGGTGAGTTTGCCACCTTTACTCCATTCTTATAGTCCACTGAGCAAACTTTGTGGTGTG
>VOCN01056624.1:0-10244 GCA_007922305.1 Dermatemys mawii
TCAAAGGCCATTGTCACAAGCACAGCTGAGTGCATAACAGAAACAGTGGAAAAGAAGAAAGCCTGGGTTATGCAACCAGCCACAGTAATGGCTTTCAAATTGAACCAAAATATACAGAGTGTCGTTGGCATGATGGCAGTAAGTGTGATGATGTCTGTAAGTGCCAACATGCAGAGCAGCAGGTACATCGGCTTCTGCAATGTCTGCTCTTTGCTTACAACATACAGAAGCATGAAATTTTCCAAAAGGCCAATAATGTAGAAAATAGAAAAAGGGATGGAAATCCAGACATGAGACACTTCTAGCCCAGGGATGCCCATTAGGATGAATGTTGAAGGGTCAGAGGGGGTGAGGTTGAAAGCTTCCATGAAGTTCTCAGTGTGTCGATTGGGCTCAGAAATGTTCAAGCTGCCTGTGAAGAGAGAGAAGCACAGTGGTGGTGGTGGGGGTTTACACACTTTATAAGGATTAATACAGTATATATTTTATTGTTATTAACAGTCTATAAATGTGAGTGAGAACTTACGTGGCATCATTTACAGATGACACAAAGATTATTTCGGTTATGGTGAAGTCCAGAGAAATCCTCAGATGGACGTAATCAAGCCATGTGAAACCCTGTTCTCAGTGCAAGCATGGACAGAAACTCAGCAAAACTTTGGAATCCAGTAAGAGTGGGGTGGGAAATCATATGGAAAATACAATGCATAAATATACTGGCACATGAAAAGAAGGGAGTTTATTAAATTTGGACTGGAAATAAAATGAACCTTTTCTATCGGTGAGAGTAATAAACCATTGGAACAATTTACTAGGGGTCTTGGAGGAATCTTTATCACTAAGAATTTTTAAATCAAGGTTGGGTGTTTTTCTAAAAGATCTGCCTTAGGAATAATGTTGGTAGTAAGTGTCCAGTGCATGGACGAACATTTAGGTGAAAAAAATAATGATTTGACGACATAATATCTCTTCACAGAGGTTGTATGTACAATCCTCCCTATGAATGACTAACAGAACTGGTTAGTAAGTGCTCGCAGAACATCTTGGTTTTAACATCTGTGCCGCAGTGACCTACTGTTTCAGTCAGCTACCAGTTGATCCTGAACATGACACCTGTATTTACCTAGTCCCTGACATGTCTCAGAGTTGTCTGCAGGAGGCAGAGGGGTTGTGCAGATTAAATGGAGACAGCATGAGTAACTCTTCCTCAAAATGACACAAAGCTCTAATGTATTGCAGCCCATTAGAAAACCAGACACCCCTTCCTGAGGCTGATTTTCATGCTGACAATTGCTGATGTTGGCACATGACTGTAGTGGGGTTGCTCATCGAGGAGGGATGGGAAAGGTTTCAGAATCAATCTGCAAGTGTGAGGTCCATGTTACATTACAATATGAGACACAAAATTTCAGAATTCAGTGTATTGAGAGCTGGATACAGTGTGTCACTCTCTCATCCCTCTCCCCCTGTGCACACACGCGCACACTCACACACACGCTGCAGTCTTTGAGTTATCACAATGATATTTCCAATGCTGCCTCTAAGACAGACAAAGACTTTTATTTTCACTGCTTTTTCGAAGCTTCTCGTCCTCTCCAGAAATTGCTTTTAAGCTTTAAGCCTGGAAGTTTGAGATTTCAGCAAATCAGAGAGGTAGCCGTGTTAGAATGGATCTGCAGAGGCGACAAAGAGTCCTGTGGCACCTTAAAGACTAACACAAATCTCTACTCACACCCTACGCCACCAGCACTTCCAGCTGTCTCCGTGACACCACTGATTTCCTGAGAAAAGTACAATGTATTGGTAATCTTCCAGAAAACACCATCCTAGCCACCATGGATGTAGAGGCTTTCTACACAAACATCCCACACATAGATGGAATACAAGCTGTCAGGAACAGAATCCCTGATGATGCCACAGCATAAGGGGTTACTGAGCTCTGTGACTTTATCCTCACACACAGTTATTTCAAATTTGGTGACAATATATACCTCCAGACCAGTGGCACCGCTATGGGCACCCGCATGGCCCCACAGTATGCCAACATTTATATGGCTGACCCGGAGCAACGCTTCCTCAACTCTCATCCACTCGCGCCCCTTCTCTACCCTCTCTACCCTCAACTCTCATCCACTCGCGATGAGAGTTCTACCCTTCTCTACCCTCTACCCTCTCCACCCTCTACCCTCTCTACCTTCTCTACCCTCAACTCTCATCCACTCGCGCCCCTTCTCTACCTCCACTCGCACCCCTTCTCTACCTATGCTACTTTTGGGCAACTCTCCTGTCAGTTCTTCTTTGGTCCAAAAGATCTCACCCATCCTTAGAGGCCACAGGATGACTCCAGCTGAAATCACTGGAGTCTCATGACTCATTTAAATCAGGCCCTCTATTTAAATCCCTACATGTGGGTTTAGGGTAAAATCCTGACAGTGTTAGGAGTTTTCCCTTGAACTTAATAGGAACAGATTCACCCTTAGTGTGTAAATTTCAGCTCCAAGCTGCAAAAATCACAGGTTTGGGTCCTGCTGCAGAAAGCCCTATTCTATTAGGGTGCTGTAAGAGTTTGAAGAAAGCCCCCATTTCATGTGGCATTCTCAGACCATGAAAGACAGCTTGCAAAACACATAGGCCCTGATTTAGCTCTCAGGGGGGCCTGAGTAAATCTGAGATACTGAAATCAGAATATAGGAGCAGAATCTGGCCAGAGTGCAGCCCATTCTTGTTGTGAACCCTCTGGTAACACATGGAGCTATTGCAGAGATTTGGCTGCACTTTCTAAGTGCAGTCAAGTTGCTGAATTGGAAGAGTTGAACGAATGCGGGAAAAAAAACCCAGAACCTCCCAAAAGGAAGCTACTGAGACAGACGGACACAGTAAAAGACAAGGAACTTCTCTTAAAAACAATTGTTTGCCTAAAGTATTTCCAAAACATTTGTAGTTCCAAGTTTACCAGGAAAATCCTTGGTGTTTCTTACAATATTAGACACTTCAAGTTGCTTGTGCTGATGAATTCCTGCCCATATGGTTCTTGATTTGAACACTGAAATCATTCCTGTGCCCTTAACTACAACTATAACTCAGAAACAATCAACTTATGAAAATACTGCTCAGCAGAGACTAGAAATCTCCTTACCATGACAAGAACGCAGAGCCCTGAGAATCAGCTTATTAATTCAACATGTCTGAAAACGTCCATCCTCGACAGTGCCTTTTATGATTCCCCTCTACAGTCCCTGTGGACTCTCTAGTTGGCCAATATTACCAGACAGTTCCCTTGGCTCCTTGAGGAACAGAAAAAAGAATCTGGAGAACTACAGCTTGAGAGCTTCTCTTGGGAGTGAAATACTAATTTGCCAATACCAAGGACTCAGATTGTCATGGCAAACTGATGATGGCTTCTTCCCCCCCGGCGTGTAATATATTGCCGTCTGCACTATGTGTGGGAATGCTGCCACAAGACATGGGACCAAACATCATTTTCAATTAATTATAACAATGTATCACTGCATCTCACCCATGAAATTGTAATATCCAGTCCATCAGCCTCTGAAATTCATTGCCACACTGTGGAGGCCAAATGACTTGATCATGAACTGATGAAAGCCAACGGTATGGAAAAGGCTTTCTTCATGATGGAATTTGGCATGAAAGGTATTTGCCAGTATCCCGTTGTGAGACCTAAAGTCGATATGTATCTGGCAGCTCCCAACTATACTAATATTTCATCTACTCTCTGTATCAGATAATCATCAAATGTCCATACTGTGCTGATCATTCAGAAATTGATGCTGAAACAGGTTATGCTATCCTGGGTTAGAACTAACACAAAGGGACTTCTCTACTCACTGTGTGATTCATTCACCAGTTCCAGGGCCAAAAGGACTTGGAGTTCATTTCACATGGTATCCCACAATTTAGGAGGAAACAGCTACAGAGTTTCCCTGATGTGATGCCCAGCAGCCATTACGGTATGGTGATATTTTAGGTGGCTGTGCCCTGCTGGGGAGAGAACATAGGGGTAAAGGAATCAAAGAACTGCAACAGCTGGATCTTTTGTTTAGGTTGCTGTTCCTCCACCATGCTTATGTCACAGGTGCTGGCGGAACTAATGTGGGCTCTGGAAGAGGATGAGTGTGACTGGTTCTCACAGGGGTTCATTCAGGGAACTGTGGGAATTGATACATCCCTCTAACCATCCAGCTGGGCTGGCCCTTGTGTTACCCCCTGAACACAACAGTAGATGGCGCCAAACATCCATACGGAGCTACTGGAGAGCTAACCTAAGCAACCCAAGTACAAACAGAGAATATAAGCCAACAGTCGCGCTCCCCAAGTTCACACCGCTGACTGGAGTATGATACTCCATAATACTGCATTGCACTTTGGTGGGATCTGTATATTGCACGCTCATTGGTAGATTTCACCCTCCCCTCGATGTGGGAAGGATATTCAACAGCCTGTGTTAAACAAGCTGAGAATTTCCTCAGAAATTTCACTCACAGGCACAGTGGTTTAGATAAATCACGAAAGAAATTTAACTACAGAAATACATAGTTGAAATGATTCTAAGTGATAGCAAAGAGATCAAAGCAGGTAACATAGCAAATAAACAAAACTGCAAACTATGCCTGAGGTATTAGATAGATTGACTATGAATCAGCATTTTCTCACCCTGGGTGGTGATACAAGAAGAACTCCATGATGTTTCCATACACAGGTTGGAAATCTTTTTTGGCCTGGGACCAGCAGTTCCCCCAGTTCAGTCTTTGCTCCTCAGATTTTTCCAGTTCTCTAGTGTGAGGGGTGAGACCATTAGATGCAGTCACATCTCACCTTATATAGATTTAACATATGGTAGGAATCCTTCATTCCAAAAAGAGTTCCCTGCTCACTTTGTGGAAAAATACAGAGACTCAAAATGGAGTTCAGTGTCATGTGATCTGGTCACATGCCCTTGCATGTTCTCCTTGGTCATAGCTGACATTAGCCAAAGGCTGACTGGAGTATTCTCAGGAAGACTCACCAAGTAGGAGATAAGCTTTCCTATGACTAATTGTTTCCCCTCATGGTGCATTACCCTAAATAGGTGTTCACCATCAGCTGTCTAGACTGGAAGCATTTTGCTTGATGGGTGTCAACGAGATGTTACTACATTTAAAATAGAGGCAGATAGTCAATATTCATCACATCATATACAAAAATCACACATGCACTTACAAGCAGGATAATCATTTTCAGCAAATCATAACTTTTCAGATAACACCTGTTTTGGAAAAAAGACCACACTCTTTTTGTATAGATTCAGAAGTCAGCCTGAGGCGCTTTATTGAAGCCAAGAATTGATGCTGTGGAGGAGCAGCAGTCTAACACCTGCAAGTGTAAAACTGACCGTCTCCTCTGCTATACAGACTATCCATAGATTTTTATAGGCTCTTATTAATTTTACAAACATCATACTTCTGCACAGTACTTTCTGAGTTGAAAAGTCCCAGACTTTTCTTACTTGTGCCATATAAGGAATGAGCAGAGACAGGTACCAATAAAATCACAGTGTTCTTGACATAAGTTTCGATAAAAACAAGTTTTCCAGTTAGAGCTGGTTATTGCAGTCAGCTACCAGTCTAAAAAGGCTAAACACAGATATTTCTGCGGTTAAGCAAGGCTGGGTTAACAATACCAGATTTTTCTGGTTTGCGCTGTGTGCAGAAGCGCTGGTGGGCCTGAGTCATGATCCTTTGCTCTTTCAGGCCCTAGTAGGACTTAAATCTACTTGACTATTTTTACAGGCCAAAGTAAAGCCTTCCTAAGTTTGCTTCCACACACCTGACAAGACATAACTGGTACAAAATGGGGAGAGATTAATAAGACTGGAGCTTTTCCACTTGGGAAAGAGACAGCTAAGGCGAGATATGCTTGAGGTCTATAAAATCATGAGTTGTGTAGAGAAAGTAGCTGAGGAAGTGTTGTTTACTACTTCTCATAACACAAGAAAAAGGGTGCACCAAACAAAATGGTATGACTGGCATCCACTGCCCTGGCTTTGGCCCCACATACCCAGGCAATAGCTCATCCCTGGCTTCCCACTGGTTGACCTGGTCTGTGCCGACCCAGCTCCCAGATCTAGTCTGCTCCAGTTGAATCACCACAGCTCTGCCTTGGCACCACTGTTCTGTCACCGGCCCACCTTTTCCGTCTGGGCTGCTTCTCTGGCCTCTTTCTTTCTGGCTGGGGTTGCCAGATTTCCACTGCATTAATAACTCAAAGTCACTTAAACAATCACCTTAAAAGTAGACCAATCTATTTTTGAAACAATGGTTTTTTATTCACAAATTAGTCTATAGATCAAATAACAAATGAAAACTTTGAATAGATGCCTACTACAGATTTGATTTAAAAAAAAGACAAGACCCAGAACAAGTTTTTCTACATTGCCAACACACCTATTAGATGACAATAAAATCCAAAATCAAAGTTGGGTAGTGGTACTTGTATCCTGATAGAGTGCTGGCAGGTAATTCAAACAAAAAATGGCAAATGACGGCATTAAAAACAGCCCGAAAGGAGCCCGAAAGGAGCCCAAAACATTTGTTATGAAAAAACAAAAGCATTATTATATGATTTATGTCTAATTGCATTCAGTGATGGTAGTCAATATCCACATTTTGTGTTAAATTAGTCTACTCCAGTTAGCCTATATTTGGCTTATACTCCAGGTTTCCTAACGTATTGGAAGTAAAAAAAAAAAAATCAGGTAAATTTCATTCACCGGATCACAATACAAATGATAAAGAAGTTCAGCATTGTAGCTTCTTACTTTTCTCTTCACCTGTCTCAAATTGCAGTTTCTGCTCATCAAACTGATACAGAACCTTTTTTCACACAGGGTGTAATGCACACCTTCATTGCATCAGAAAGCTGTAGTATTTTCTGGTAGTGTAAGAGTTATGGAAAGGCCACTTGATAGGGTGTGTGTGTTTGTTGAGGGGCTGGGAGGTGATGCTGAAAGAGGTGAGATGATGGCAAGAGAGAGAGAACTCAGCAACAGAGAGAGCACTGTTGGCTCATGTGGTGATAAGACATAAGGTGTGAGGAACTTCTCAGACTGTGAACCTCTGCAATGCCAACCTCAGCCAAACTGGGTCAGAGCGCCGTTCACGCCCCTGGTGAAAACATTTTATAAGTGTATTTCCTCAATTTATCAAAAAGTTCTTTGGATTTCACTCCAAAAATTATAGGGTTGAGCATGGGGGAAATAAGGAGATAGAGGTTGGCCAAGATGATGTGAATGTGGGGAGCGATGCCCTGACCAAAACGATGTGTTAGGTTAATGAACATGCCTGGAGTGTAATACATCAGCATCACACAGATGTGGGCTGAGCAGGTGTTGAGGGCTTTCTGGTGGGCTTTCTTGGAGGAGATTCTGAGGACGGCCCTGATGATCAGAATATAGGAAAGGGCAATAAACGACAGGTCTAAACCGTTGACAAGAGACGATATCACCAAGCTATACGTCCTGTGGGGTGTCATGTCCCCACATGATATTTTTGCCACAGCCAAAGGTTCACAGAACGTGTGGGGGATAATGTGGTTGGAACAGAATGGCATCCTGTTTAGAAGCAGCGGCATAGGCAGAATGAAGAGAACAGCTTTGATCAAACACAGAAGCCCTAGCATAGCTATTCGTCCTTTGGTGAGGATGGTGGTGTATCTCAAAGGGTTACATATGGCAACATAGCGATCAAAGGCCATTGTCACAAGCACGGCTGAGTGCATAACAGAAAAGGTGGGAAGGAAGAATGTCTGGGTGAGGCAACCAGCCACTGTAATGGCTTTCAAATTGAACCAAAATATACAGAGTGCCTTTGGCATGATGGCAGTAGAGGTGGCAATGTCTGTGAGTGCCAGCATGCAGAGCAGCAGGTACATCGGCTTCTGCAGGGTCTGCTCTTTACTTACAACATACACAAGCATGAAATTTTCCAACAGACCGATAAAGTAGAAAGTAGCAAAAGGGATGGAAATCCAGACATGGGCGGCTTCCAGGCCAGGGATGCCCGTTAGGATGAATGTTGAAGGGTCAGAGGGGGTGAGGTTCAAAGCTGCCATGATGTTCTCAGAGGTGTGTTGATTGGGCTCAGAAATGTTCAAGCTGCCTGTGAAGAGAGAGAAGTATAGCAAGGGGGTTTGCACACTTTATAATAAATAGAAGAGTAAATATTTCATTGTTATGAACAGTCTATAAAGGGGAGTGTGAAGTGAGGTGACAACATTTACAGGTAACACAAGATTATTTCAGTGATAGTTAAGTCTAGAGAAGTCCTCAGTGGTGATACTCTTTCTTAGAGGCACCCAGCTTCACCTCAGACATACGTTATAGGTGTTGACTGACAAGTGTAACCAGAGACTTTCAGCTGCTTACCCTTCTCATGCCTGAATAATGATGAGGTTTACCAATGACAAATAATTGGAGGATGATAAATAATGAAGTGGACAGTTTAGTGTTTCAGAGCAATCTGGGTCGATGCGCACAATACATGTTCTAAGATAGCTATGTCAATATATACTTCTAGGAACAAAGAATGAAAGTGATGCTAACACATTGGAGGACTATAATGGGAAACACAATGATTCTGAAGGAAGGTTTGGGGGGTGTGAATGGATAATTAGCTACACATCAGCTCCCAGTGTCACCTTGCAGCCAAAACAGATACAATAATATGATCCTGGGATGATAAACAGGGGGATATTAAGGTGAGGGAGTGAATTATTTACCTCTGTATTTGGCACTGGTGTGACTTGCTGGAATCCTCTCTCCAGTTCTGGTGTCCACTATTAATGATGATGTTGATACACTGTAGAGGATTCAGAGATGAATTAGTAAAATATTAGAATATTAAAATATTAGAAAACCTTTATAGTGATAGACTCAAAGATCTCAATCTATTTATTGTAACAGAGATGGTTTCGGGCTAATTTGATAGCAGTCTGTAAGTACCAGGAGTGGGAACAAATATTTAGTAATAGGCTTTTCAGCATAGAGAGATGTAACAGCATCCAATGACTGGAAGCTGAAGTTAAAGAAATTCTGACTTTAAATAAGTCATACATTTATTGACTGCTGAGAGCAATTAATCACTGGAACAATTTACCAAGGATCATGGAGGATTCTTTATCACTGAGAATTTTTAAATCTTGGTTGGACATTTCTCTAAAAGATCTGCCTTAGGAAAAAATATGGCGAAATTCTCAGGGCTGTGTTTTACAGGTCTGTTCTCTACAGAAGAGATGATCATAATAGTGCCTGCAGGCTCAAGTCTGAGCTTACTAAAGGCATTTTTTCTATTCATGACTGTGTTGAATTTTGCCCTATAAGGAGAAATTCTCATGTGACTGGTGCTTTGGAAATGCCTCACCACATGTGTAATTCATGAGTCATAAGTGTCCCGGGAGGCACTGCATGCATGTACATTTGGATGAAAAAAATATTGATTTGATGACAAAGTATCTCTGCACAGCAGAATGTATGTACAACCCTCCCGATGAATGACTAACAAAACTGGCTCGTACGTTCTCTCAGAACATCCTGGGTTTCAGGTCTGTGCCACAGTGACCTACAATTTTACGCAGCTACCAGTGATTCCTGACCATGAGAGCTGTATTTATCTGGGGCCGGACATGTCCCAGAGTTTCCTACAGGAGGGAGAGAGGTTGTGTAGATTAAATGGAGCCAGTGTGAGTACCAAAGCTTTAATGTATCGCAGCTCGTTAGAAATCCAGACATACCTTCCTGAAGCTGCTTTTCATGCTGGAAATTGCTGACGTTTCCACAAAACTGTAGTGGGGCTGCTCACAGAAGACGGATGGAAAAGGTGTTGGAATCAATGTGCAAGTGTGTTGTCCATGTTATGTTACAATCAGAGATACACACACACACACCCTTTCCCAGGAGGCCTTGTTACACCTCTTTGTTTTCCAAATTAGGTAAGATGTCCATTCCCTAGTTCACGAAGTTTCAGAACTCAATGCATTGACAGCTGGATATTGCATGTCACTCTCCCATACCTCTCTCCCTTGTGCATGTGTGCATGCTGTCTCTCTCTCTCTCTCTCTCTCTCTCACACACACACACACAAACACACACACACACACACACACACACACACTGCATTCCTTGAGCTATCCTGATGATATTTCCAAAACTCCCTCTAAGACAGAAACATGCTTTTATTTTCACTGCTTTT
>VOCN01056640.1:0-14238 GCA_007922305.1 Dermatemys mawii
ATCCCAATTAAAATAGCTAAATTTGGGTTCCATCACTGCGACTGCGCTGTATGTGAACCCGCGCTATAGAAACACGGGCCATAGCGAGGGTCCAGTGTACCAGTATTGGGGTTTGAAATTTGAATGTAATTGTCATCTCTTAGCTCTGTTGCTGATGTGGACAAACTCCTGCTGGGGCTTGTAGCATTTTTTGAAAACATGAAATCTGTACTAGATATCCACCGGAATCCTTTAAGAGATAGATGGGGCTAATTTTGGGTTAGTCTGTGAGTCGATTTGGTCTATTAAAGCAGTGGAAATCTGGCAAACCACCTCAAGCTGAGCTGGAGGAAAAGCAGCAGCAGCCAGAACCACAGGGATCGGAGAAGCAGGCCAGAAGGGAGAGCTGGGCTGAAGCCAGAGAAGCAGCACTGAGCCAGAAGAACCGGAGTGGGACTGGAGGCAGAGCTCGAGAGCGGCAGCTGGGTCAGACCAGAACCGGGAGCTGGGTCAGCACAGGTCACTGCACCAACAGAGAGCCAGGACTTATCTACAGCAGGGAGCTGAGTGGCTAGAGGCAGGATAGTGTATTCCAGCCATGCCACAAGTAACATGGCAACGTAATGATCATCTGGGTGTTGCAAAAACTGCTTATTTCCTTTGGAGTTCAGTCCAATATACCTCAAAGGACAGGCATAACTCAGTAGACTTCTGGAAAAACAAGATTTATTGCAAGCAATAAGGAGTCAGAAGGGGTTATCACCCAAACAACTGGCTCAACTCAATACATGTGTGTAGATATTTTATACCCCTGTGTTGATAAGGGAGGGGGACTTTCAATCCACTTACACAGGTGGGAACACTTAATGGCTATTACATCCATTGCTGGTCTTAATCTATTTCATTTACATGTCTGGTAAACAGGAGGTTCAAAACACTTAGGGTTACTTAGACACTATGATGCCTGCACATCTGTGGCAGGGTGAATGCAAGTTTAAAATGCATGTTAAACTAGGGGTCAATAGTACATATACAGGGAGTGAGATTATAAATCTAAGGTTATTTTAAAATCATACTACAACATTCTAAGTTACATTTTCCTAACAATCATTTTCTTAACAACTGGAGAACAAGGTGGGGCCATGGGGACATGACCCAGCATTGGGAGAAATCACCAGACAAGAGAGCTTTGAAGGCTGGACTCAGAAGAGGAGACATAAATCTGAAGGGAGGGCAGATGCTGGGGGAAAAAGTCCTACTACCTAGAGCCTGAGGGTGTGTGGCCACTGTCAGAGCAAGGGTCTTACACACAATTTCACCATAGCATGGCCAACGCTTGGGGAGGAACCCTGGAATGTGTAAGGAACATATATTAGATTTTCCTTATGTCCCAGAGATGGATGTTTCTGTTGGTCCTGTGCCCGCAGAGCAGGGTTCTTTGTTCCTTGAGCCTTTCCCATTTTCCTTCTTTTACTTACAGTTGTTGTTTAACACATTATATTTGGTCTGAACTTAATGTGATGATCAGTAGGTCAGGGAAGCATCTAGTGTGAGAAGAGGACCCTGAGTGGGGACACCCTAGTCCCTGTCCTAAGTGACCACAATGAGACTGGGGGTTCAGATATGTCACCATTCCAAGGACTTTACCACACAGGAGAGTGGAAGAGGAGTCCTTGAGGTCAGGGAATCCACTGGGTAAAGCGGGTGGGAGTGGGGACTCAGACCCTTTCACTAACCAAATCTCCTGAGGTAATTCAAAAACCAGAAAAGTTCCCCACAATAGCAGGACCATTCCCCCATTTACATTAGGGAACAGGGAGAACCTGATGAGTGGGATTATAGTGAGGGGTAAAGAGATGTGTAACTTGTGAAAGGCTCATATAAATGATAAAAGTTGAAATGTGTAATTTTGAAGAGCACACTTTCTGTGTAAGATGAAAGAACTTCACTGCATGAGATGGCTTCCCAAACACTAGTATCGTATTAAATCTATTTCCTTGAACATGTTTCATAATAAACGAAAGTTTGGTCAAACAACTGACTACACAAATGAGCAACAACTAGTATGAATCACTTGTCTCAGATTTTGGTATTTAGACAAAATGAAGACTCAGGTTACTGGACTATCTGGACCATTTTCTAACCAAATGTGGCCAGTCTTATGTTCTTATCTGTCATCTAACAGTGGTCAGTGTCAGGCGCATCAGAGGGAAAGAACAGGTCGATTATCAAGGGGTCCGTCTCCTGTCATCCAGTCCCAGCATCTGGCAGTCAGAGAATAAAACACCTAGAGCATGAGATTGTGCCACTGAACATCCTGGCTTATAGTCATTGATGGACCTATCCTCAGTGAACTGATCTAATTCTTTTTTGAACCCTGTTACAGTCTTGGCCTTCACCACATCCCCTGGCAAAGAGTTCCACAGGGTGACTATGCAGTGTGCGGACAGGTATTTCCTTTTATTTTTTTTTAAACTTTCCGGATGCTAACATCATTGGCTTACCCTTAGTTCTTGTGTTATGTGAAAGAGTAAAACAACAGTTCTGTGTTCACTTTCTCCACACCAGTCATAGTTATAAAGCACTATATCCCATCCCCTCTCAGTTGTAAGAATGGCACAACCGATTCAGATGAAATCTCCATCTAACCCAGTATAGTGTGTTCCAACAGTGGTCAATGCCAGGTGCTTAAGACGGACTGAACAGAAGAGGTAATCATCCAGTGATCCATCCCGTTTCCCACTCTGAGATTCTGGTAAACAGAGGCTAGTGAAACCATCCCTGTCCATTCTGACTAGTAGCCATTGATGGGCATATCCTGAAGAAATGCTTTGGTCCTATTTGTGAAACTCTTTGCCAGAGGATATTTTGAAGGCCATAACTATAATAGATTTTCAAAGGCACAAGGCCTGTAGGCACCAGAATCCCACTGAGTGCTGATGGACACTGGGCACCTAACTCACATTTGTGCCTCTGAACATCTCCCTCCACCCTCCCTATGCTAATTACAGCATATTCATTTATTCTAGCAGCCCACAGACTTCAAGGCACATATTGATCACTGAAGGGGGCTCAGGAAGCTTCTCCTGCCCACGACATGATACTGCACTATCAGGGACGGGGGGTTTATGACTAAGCAGGGACAATCTGTATAGTCCTCTGTCAGAGAGAGGCTATCAGATGGGAGGGGCTATTACTTTGTGTATGAAGCAAGGATTTGCCAGAACCTTTCAATATGCATGTTGCACGCTCAAGGATTCAGTTCAGGGCTTGTTCACGGGGAGGAGAGGAGTAGATTATCAGATTCTATGGCAATAGGCAGGAGCATGGAAATGCAGATGGATAAATGAGTATGTCTAAACGTTGGCTCTTCCTTGTCTCTCCAGGGTTTAAGTAATGCTGGGCCACTCTAACAAGTCTGCAACACTCAGTTTTCCCTGACAAATCTGAGCCTCTGATATCAGAGAATCATTTCTTCACTCCCCTGGGAGGCTCTTGGGCTGAAGGTTTCCAAGGTCTAGTTCTCCAGGGGCAAGTTCTCCAGGGTATGCTGTTCCTGCTGCTCTAGAAGCCAAGGGAATTGTCTGAGAGTCCAGGCCAACCTGAAAGTCCGCAGAGACAGTACAGGGGAATCATATAGGTCACTGTCCAACAGTGAGCATCAGACATGTGGTATTCATACATTGATTCTCAAGGTTCTGCCTTCCTGTCACTGTAAGGAGATTTCCTTTCTCTGCTGAGTAGGATTTCGGTGAGTTGCCAGTTTCTTCAATAAAATTAATTGTAAGGGTACAGGAAGGGTTCCAGGGTTCAAGTCAAGAACGATTTGGGCTGGAATTCACTGGCACGGTGACTTGAACGGTTTAGTATGATCAGAAACACCAAGGGATTTACCTGGTAAAATTGGAACTACAAATGTATTGGAAAGAGTATAGATAAATATCTGTTTTTCAAATGAGTTCCTTGTCTTTGTCCTTCTATCCATATCAGTAGCTTTGTTTTTCTTGGTCTATGTTGTTTTTCCTCTGGATCGCTCAAGTTTTCCAATTCAGCAACTTCATTGCCCTGTTAAGAAGTGCAGCCAGCTTCCCAGCAGCAGGTATCTGTGTTACAGAGGAATCACAACAAGGATAATGTGCACATTGATCTCACATTCTGCCTTCAGTGGGTAACTTCAATTGACACTGGCCTCCCAGGGAACAAAACCGTTTGGACCAAAGAGCTGACAGGAGAGGAGAGTTGCTGAAATCTCAAACTCTCAGTTTTACGAGTTCAGAAAAATTTGAATCACTGTCTCTGTGCTTCTGCACCTCTGGTTCTGTAGGGGATGAGAAGCACCAAAATACAGTAAAAATAAAACCATGTTTCTGTAGTAGAGGACACCGGGTGGTTCTGGAAATCTCACCAATGGAGGTCTAGGAAAAAAAGCACAGACTGTGTGTGCGTGTGTGTGCGTGCGTGCGTGTGTGTGTGTGTATGTGCGTGTGCACAGTTTCCAGATCACAGTTGTAAGGAGTCCTAAAACTGGGTAATGCACAGACCTGCCTAATGCAGAGTCCGAAGAGGGGTAACGAGAACTTCTGAGGTAGGTGGGGTGTCTCCAACAGTAACGTAACATGGACCAAACTGTCCTAGATTTGTCTCTCACACCTTTCCCCTTCCCGGTCATCCCTCCTCCTTCTATGAGCAACCCCACTACAGTCTCATGGCAACATCAGCAATTGCCAACACAAGAAAGTTTGTCCGGGTTTCTAATGGGCTGCGATATGTTAAAGTTTGTGTCGTTCTGAGGAAGACTTGCTCACTCTGGCTCCTTTTAGTCTCCACATCCTCTCTCCCTCCCGCCTGGCCTGTACCGCTCTCATTCTCAGCTCAGGATGAACTGCTGCTCGTGTTCCCTTCGTCCCCAAAGAGGTTATTCAGGGTGATTTTCCTCCTACCCCCGGTGCAAGCAGACACTGAGTTCAAATAAGGAGGTATTACTGTGGTCTGTTACTGTGGGATCTGGCTCCCGGTTTTTGTCCTGGTGAGGGGTATCACTGTGTGGCAGGGCTGGAAATTGTGGGTTTGGGGGATCTACATTTGCTGCATAAGAGGTTGTGGGGGAGGGAGCAGGATGTACATGGGAAGGCTGCACTGATGAGTACTGGGGTGGGGAGCAGCGTGTACATGGACAGAGGAGCAGTTCTGGGGGTTGTGGCAGCAAGGAGGAGGTGTACACAGAGAAACAGGCAGTGCTGAGGGTTGTGTGAATAGGCAGTGAGTGTACATGGACAGGCAGGCAGGACTGGAGGTGTTGGGGGCAGGAAGTCACATGGACACTGACAGGTGGGCAGCACTGCTGTAATTAAATTTTTCTTTTGATTGTGGGTCCAAGGCCAGCATGGGAACCTTCCTGTCCCTAAGTGCATTTGGGCAGGACTCAGGGTTCCTTTGCCCAGGCAAGCCACAGAACTGCAGCCTGGTGCCACAACCTTCACTGAATTTTGTTTCCAACTGTTGTTGTTGTTGTTATGTAAATCAGGCAAGAACTCTTGATCTTTGTGTGACCCTGAACCCCATATTCTTCATAGTGATAGTAGTATGATATGATTATAGCATAATTATGATACATTTTATGAAAGATGGGGCATGAAAGATGTCATTGGAAACGTTCTGATTTTCTGAAAATGATTATCCCATTTGTATGCCTGTATCATTTCGGTATTCAAAATTATGAACAATGACTAGTTTCCCCTGGGTGATGCCAACTAGGCAAGATGCTTTCAGTCTAGATAGCTGGTTGGGAAGGGGCTATTCAGGGCAATGAATCATTGGGAATAACAATAGGCTTTAGGAGAAACTTATGTCCTACCTGATGAGGCTTCCTGAGAATATTCCAGACAGCCTGTAAGTAAGAATGCTATGATTCTACAAGGGCATGTGAGCACGCCACATAACTCTGGACTCCAACTTGGGGAATCTGTACTTTTCCCTGGTCTGGGAACCAAGTTTTGAAACAAAGGGTTCCAATCATGTGCTAAAGCTATGTAAAGCAGGGAGTGACATGATCAGTGGGTCAACAACACTCTCTGCACAAGAGGACTCCTGGAAATATCAGAGTTAAAAAAGAGTGAACTGGGGAAAGGGGTGGACCCAGGATAAAGTGATTTCTACAGCCTGTTTAAGGAAACCTGAGAACCCAGAACTGAAAAGAAAATGCAGATTGTGCCATGAGAGTCTCCCAGACTGGTTATAACACCAATCAGGGTGAGAAACAGTTAGTTCATAGTCAATCTATCTTCTGTGTTGGTTCCCACAACTTCTGATATGCCCCACACTCCCCACAATTCTTCCTCTGCAGGAAGTGAGGTGCCTCCTGTTCTCTTGGCTGGAGGGTAATCAGTGACTGTATGTCACCAGTGATAAATCTCCCAAATAAGTGGCATCTGACAAGGCACCTGTGTTATTTCTCTTGTTACACCCATACATACCACATGGTGCTACAGGGTCTGCTACACAGGAACAACTCACTAGGTGAGGAGTTTGTACATTATATAATGAGAGTGGGCTACCTGGGGACATGTGAGGGCCCAGATAAATACAGCTGCCATGTGCAGGAACCACTGGTAACTGCCTGAAACAATGGGACACTGGCACACAGACGTTAAACCCAGGATGCTCTGTGACCATTTACTAATGAATTCTGTAAGCCATAAGTGGCAAGGGTTGTATTAGATTTCATGGATCAAAATCATTATTTTTCTCACCTAACATGTTCATCCATGCAGTGGGTCACAGGATCCCTCAGCTTTGTGAAGTACCCAGCTACTGTAACATTTCTGAAGCACCTCAGTCACATGAGAATTTCTCCCCGTAGAGCTAAATTTAAAAGCCAAGAATAAAAAAAAAATGCCTTCAGTAAGTTCAGGTATGAGCTTCCAGGCAAAATGCCTCCAGCTGTTTCCTGAGGACATGTGCTTAGATTCCAAGGCCAGAAGGGACCATTGTGATCATCTAGTCTTATAACAGGGGCCTGAGAATTTCTGCAGAATTATTCCTAGAGCAGATCTTTTCAAGAAAATTCCAACTTTGATTTTATAATTCTCAGTGATGAAGAATCCAACAAGACCCTTGGAAAATTGTTCCAATGGTTAATTACTCTCACCGTTTTTTAAAAAAAGTATCTCTTATCTCCAGTCAGAATTTCTTCAACTTTCAGCCACTGGAGCCTGTTACAGCCTATTATTAAATATTGGTTCCTCATCATTCTATGAGGCAGGCAGGGACAGCTCAGTGGTTCGCGCATTGGCCTGCTAGACGCAGGGTTATGATTTCAATCCTTCAGAAAGCCATTGGGGGATCTGGGGCAAGAAATCTGTCAGGGGACAGTACTTAGTCTCGCTAGTGTAAGCGGGGTACTGGACTCAATGACCATGTATGGTCCTTCCAGCTCTATGAGATAGATAGGTATGTAGGTAATTTCAGATGCTTATCAAGTCAACCTTAACCATCTTTCTTAAACTAAATAGACTGAGATCTTGAAGTCTATTACTATAAGACAGGTTTTCTAATATTCTATTAATTCTTATGACTCTTCTGTGTATCAATATCCATCTTTAATCGTGGACACTGGAACTGGATATAGGATTCCAGCACCAGTGATACCAGTGCTAAATTCAGAGGTAAAGTAACTTCTCCGCCTCTCCTTGAGATTGCCCTTATTGTTATTCAAGGATCACATTGGCTCTTTTGGCAATGGGGTCTCATTGGGAGCTCAGGTTTAGCTAATTATCCCTTCCCCTGCCCGAAATCTTGTTCAGGGTCATCACACTTCCCACGAGAGTTCCACACAGTGTAAACATTGTCGACATTCTTTGTTTCTAGATGTAGATATCTACATAGCTATATTAGAACTAGGGTTGTTGATTAATCACAGTTAACTCATGCGATTAACACAAAAAATAATCACGACTAAAAAAATTAATCACAATTCATCAGTTTTAATTCCATTGTTAAACAATAGAATACCAATGAAAATATCTAAATATTTTGGATGTTTTTCTACATTTTAATATCTATTGTATTCTGTGTCATAACTGAAAACAAAATGTATTTTATTTTTATTATAAATATTTGCACTGTAAAAATGATAAGAACAATAATATTTTTCAATTCATCAGATGCAAGTTCTGTATTGCAATTTCTTCATCATGAAAGTACTAATTATAAATGCAGATTGTTTTTCTTAAATAGCTGCACCCAAAATCAAAACAATGTACATTTTCAGAGCCTACAAGACTACAGGACTGACAAGAATCAGTCCTTCTTGTTCAGCCTATCGTTAAGACAAATAAGTTTGTTTACATTTACAGGAGATAATGCTGCAGTCTTCTTATTTACCATGTCAACGGAAGTGGAGAAAAATCATTTGCATGCACCTTTGTAGCCAGCATTGCAAGACCTTTATGTGCCAGATATATTAAACTCATCTTTGGCCATTATTCCAGAGGACGTGCTTCCATGATGATGAGGCTCGTTCGAAAAAATAATGTATTAATTAAGTAGGTGACTGAAGTCCTCGGGGGAGAATTGTATGACCCCCTGATCTGTTTTACCCACATTCTGCCATATAGTTCATGTTACTGCAGTCTTGGATGATGACCCAGCACACTATTCATTTTAAGAACACTTTCACTGCAGATTTGAAAAAAAAAATGCTAAGAAGGTACCAATGTGTGATTTCTAAAGCTAGTTACAGCACTTGACCCAAGGTTTAAGAATCTGAAGTGCCTTCCTAAATCTGAGAGGGATGAGGTGTGAAGCACATTTTCAGAAGTCTTAAAAAAGAAAATCTCTGATGCGGAAACAACAGAACACAAACCACCAAAAAATAACCATGCTTTTGCTGGTGGCATCTATTTCAGATAATGAATATGAACATGTGTCAGTCCACACTGCTTTGGATCTTTATCAAGCAGAACCCATCACCAGCATGGACGTATGTGCTCTGGAATGTTTTTTAAAAATAAAGGGTTATAAGAATCTTTAGTGCAACTGCCATGTAAATATTTTGCAATGCCGGCTACAGCAGTGCCATGAGAATGCCTGTTCTCATGTTCAGTTGCCACAGTAAACAACAAGCTGGAAGCATTATCCCCTGCAAATGTAAACAAACTAGTTCAAGTGACTGACTGAACAAGAAGTAGGACTCAGTGAACTTGAAGACTGTAAAATTTTACATTATTTTATTTTGAATGCATTTTTGTACATAATTCTACATGTGTATGTTCAAAGAGCTTGCACTACAATACTTGCATTAGGTGAACTGAAAAATACTATTTCTTTTGGGGTTTTTTATAGTGCAAATAATTGTAATCAAAAATAATTTTAAAGTGAGCACTTTACACTTTGATTACTGTGTTGTAATTACAATCAATATAATTTAAAATGTAGAAAACATCCAAAAATATTGAAATAAATGGCATTCTATTATTGCTTATCAAGGGCATTAATAATGTGATTGCTTTTTTAATCACATGATTAATCACGATTATTATTTTTTTAAATTGCTTGACAGCCCTAATTAAAACAAATATTGTTTTCTTCAATCAAGTTTACCAATTAATCCAGATGGCTCTGACCCAGTGACCTGTCCTCTTCATTATTTACGATTCCTCCACCCAATTTTCATGTAATCTTCAAACATCATTGATATTCAGGCATGAAAATGGTAAGCAGCTGAGAGACAGACACATGTCTCTGTTTACACTTGTCAGTTAAAACCTGTAATTTATGTCGCAGACAAAAATGGGTGCCTGATAAAAGTGTCTCACTCAAAGCAATAAGGGGAATAACAGAGGTGCAGGCTGATAGTCCTAAATACTAAGGTTCGTGTTCCCCTCCTGTCCATTCTATTGAGTAGAAAGTCAGAACCCTGCATGATAATGTCTGTTTCGATTGGGGAAACTTGGCTCCTTTCCAAAATAGAAACTGCATCGTGGATCAGACCTATGGTTCATCTTGTCCAGTGTTCTCTCTCTGACAATGACAATCCCAGGTGCTACGGTAGATGATGAAATAAACCCAGCAATAGGTGGGTGGGGGGTGATGCCTTAACTATCATGAAGGTGTAACAAAGAGAGATTGTACTGTGCCCTAAAACATGTGGGCCTATTGGCTTTCCAAAATATTTATTAAGCTATAATTATTGTAATTGGATAACCTCACTAGCCATGTAAATGTCCAAACCCTTCCTGATTCTTGCTTAGCTTATAGCCTCAACTACTTCTTGTGGCAATGAGTTCCTCAGTCTAATTTGGCATTGAGTGAAAAAGCATTTATTATTTTTCTGTTTTGAATTTTCCATGTTTCAGTTTAATAGAATGTCCTCTTGATCTTGCATTATGAGACAGGGAGAACACATTCTCAATCTACTAGTCAGTATTTTATATACTTTTCTCATGTTCCTTGTAATTCATCTTCTTTGTAATGTAACAATTCCAGTCTTTTTAATCTTCCTCTTATGAGAGTTTCCCTGAGTCCTTCTTCATTCTCGTTGCCCTTGTGTGAGCCCCTCAAGTTCTGCAATATCCTGTGTGACAAGGGTGCCCAGTACTACACAGAGAAGTCCAGAGGAGGGTAAAAATTAATTGACTGATCTCATGGCATTGTATTTCCTGTATGATTCCTCATCTCACTCCTCCTGGATCCCAAGGTTTTGCTCAGTTTCTGTCTGTGCTTGCACTGTGAGTAGGATTTACCAGAGCTGTGTGCACTATGACTCAAAGGTCCCAGTCCTGAGTTCATACAGTTAAATTAGAGCCTTGTAAGGTGTTTGAGGAGTTCAAGTTATTGCAGTTATGGACATTGAAGATCATCTACCCTTGTGCTGCTCACTCACTTGGCTTGGTTAGCTCCCTCTCAGGACTTTTCTGAACTTGACTATGACCTAATTAACATGATACCATTTGCAAATGTTGCCACCTCACTGCTCACCCCGCTTTCTAGATTGATAATAATTGTAAAATATTGACCATTATATTCTATATAAAATGTGTAACCCCCCTTCCTGCACTCCTCTCCCTTCACAGGTACTTTGGATATTTCCGAGCCTCATCAACGCTTTGACCACATCATGATGGATTTCAATCTCACCCTCTCAGACCCTTCAAGATTTATCCTAATGGGCATCCCTGGCCTGGAGGCTACTCACAAATGGATTTCCATCCCTTTCTCCATGTTCTACTTTGTCAGCCTGTTGGGAAATTTCATGGTTCTGTTTGTTGTAGGCAAAGAGCAGACCCTGCACAAGCCGATGTACCTGCTGCTCTGCATGCTGGCGCTCACAGACATCGGCATGTCTACCTCCATCATGCCAAAGGCACTGTGTATCTTTTGGTTCAATTTGAAATGTATTACTGTGAGTGGTTGCCTCAACCAGATGTTCTTCCTTCATGCAGCTTCTGCTATGCACTCTGCCGTCCTCATGACAATGGCCTTCGATCGCTATGTTGCCATATGTAACCCTCTGAGATACACCACCATCCTCACCAACACACGCATAGCTAATCTAGGGCTAGTTGGTTTGATAAGAGCTATTATCTTCACTCTGCCCGTGCCCCTGCTCTTGAGCAGGCAGCCATTCTGTGCCAACCGCATGATCCCTCATTCATACTGCGAGCACATGGCTGTGGCAAAGATGTCATGTGGCGACATCACAGTCAGCAGGATGTACGGCTTGGTGATAGTGTTTTTAAACGTTGGGTTAGACCTGATTCTCATTGCCTTGTCCTATGCTCTGATCATCAGGTCTGTCCTTAGAATCTCTTCCAAGAAAGCCCACCTGAAAGCACTTAACACCTGCACAGCCCACATCTGTGTGATGCTGACATCTTACGGTTCCAGCTTCTTCTCGACCCTGACCCACCGTTTTGGTCAGGAAATTGCTCCCCATATTCATGTCATCTTGGCCGACCTCTATTTCGTAGTCCCCCCAATGCTCAACCCTATCATTTATGCAGTCAAAACCAAAGAGCTTCGTAATGTTGTGGGCAAATACACATGCAGAAGGTAATTGACTGGGGCCACTGAATTTAAATCTGAGTGATAAGAGGAGAAAAGTCTATCTCCTCATTCATCAAGGGTGCCCTGTCCCAGTTTGACTGACCTCAGCAACTTGGAAGTTCACAGTCTGAGAACTTCCTCACGTCTAATGTCTTACCACTTCATGACCAAGCACTGTTCTCTCCGTTGCTGAATTCCCTCTCTCTGACCATAACCTGACCTTTTTCTGCATCACCCTTCAGTCCCCATCCCTCTACACCCTATCAATCGGTCTTTCCATGACTTCCAGAAAATTAGGAGATATTCCAGCTTTCTGATGCAAAATGGCTTTCCATTAGTCCCTGTGTAAGCAGGGTTCTGGATTAGTTCAGAAGAACAGAGACTATTCTTTCAGAGAACCAAAGACAAAGAAAGATACTGCAATGCTGAATTTCTTTAACATATGTGGATTAATCCAGTGAACAAAACGTACCTGCTTTTTTTCTACTTTCAATCCTTCAGGAATCCTGGGGGATAAACCAAAATTGTCAGTTGGAAAGTACTAATACAAATAATCTGCTGCAGGAATTGAGGCCATACTACTAGCAAGTTGTGAAACAGTATGTTTTTGAGAAATTATTGTACTGCTCATGGCTGATATGTATGACCCACAACAGAAGCATTCTTCTGACGAAGAAGCATGTTAGGATGAAATGTTGCCTATTAGAAACTAACAATAACAAAGTAATTCAGCTCAAAGTATGGACTTTGACTACCATCATTGAATGGAATTATAAATAAATAATATAATAATGTTATTGGTGTTTTTTGGGGGCTACTTAAGACTATTTTAAACACAAACATTCACACTTTTTTGTTTGAAACACCAGCCAGCCCTCACTCATTATACAAGTACGCCAGACCCTCGCTATAGCCTGGGGTTCGGGATCCATGCGCAGTCCTGTGTTAACTCCGGGACAGCGTTAATGGAGTGGACGTGTTGCCATGCATCCCAATTAAAATAGCTAAATTTGGGTTCCATCACTGCGACTGCGCTGTATGTGAACCCGCGCTATAGAAACACGGGCCATAGCGAGGGTCCAGTGTACCAGTATTGGGGTTTGAAATTTGAATGTAATTGTCATCTCTTAGCTCTGTTGCTGATGTGGACAAACTCCTGCTGGGGCTTGTAGCATTTTTTGAAAACATGAAATCTGTACTAGATATCCACCGGAATCCTTTAAGAGATAGATGGGGCTAATTTTGGGTTAGTCTGTGAGTCGATTTGGTCTATTAAAGCAGTGGAAATCTGGCAAACCACCTCAAGCTGAGCTGGAGGAAAAGCAGCAGCAGCCAGAACCACAGGGATCGGAGAAGCAGGCCAGAAGGGAGAGCTGGGCTGAAGCCAGAGAAGCAGCACTGAGCCAGAAGAACCGGAGTGGGACTGGAGGCAGAGCTCGAGAGCGGCAGCTGGGTCAGACCAGAACCGGGAGCTGGGTCAGCACAGGTCACTGCACCAACAGAGAGCCAGGACTTATCTACAGCAGGGAGCTGAGTGGCTAGAGGCAGGATAGTGTATTCCAGCCATGCCACAAGTAACATGGCAACGTAATGATCATCTGGGTGTTGCAAAAACTGCTTATTTCCTTTGGAGTTCAGTCCAATATACCTCAAAGGACAGGCATAACTCAGTAGACTTCTGGAAAAACAAGATTTATTGCAAGCAATAAGGAGTCAGAAGGGGTTATCACCCAAACAACTGGCTCAACTCAATACATGTGTGTAGATATTTTATACCCCTGTGTTGATAAGGGAGGGGGACTTTCAATCCACTTACACAGGTGGGAACACTTAATGGCTATTACATCCATTGCTGGTCTTAATCTATTTCATTTACATGTCTGGTAAACAGGAGGTTCAAAACACTTAGGGTTACTTAGACACTATGATGCCTGCACATCTGTGGCAGGGTGAATGCAAGTTTAAAATGCATGTTAAACTAGGGGTCAATAGTACATATACAGGGAGTGAGATTATAAATCTAAGGTTATTTTAAAATCATACTACAACATTCTAAGTTACATTTTCCTAACAATCATTTTCTTAACAACTGGAGAACAAGGTGGGGCCATGGGGACATGACCCAGCATTGGGAGAAATCACCAGACAAGAGAGCTTTGAAGGCTGGACTCAGAAGAGGAGACATAAATCTGAAGGGAGGGCAGATGCTGGGGG
>VOCN01056668.1:0-13480 GCA_007922305.1 Dermatemys mawii
TCAGCCTCCCCTCCCCACCCCTGCACCCCAAGAGCCTATGAGAGTCACGTAACCATTCTACTATTGATTACTTCTTGGGCTTATTTTTACCTAATCAATACTGAATTAAAGTGAAGCAGCTTTAAGCCAAAAGCCTGAGGGAGCTTCAAGTTCAGGGCCCATCAGCTAGAGGGTGAAATTGAAGCAGGGGGTGAGTCCCCCAAACTCCCACACTGTAGAGGGCTTAATTAAAGTAGCCCACCTTCAACTAGAACAGACCACCCTGCAGTGGACTAACCCTTAGTTCAGTAATTAGGTCATATGCATTAACTGCTGACAGCTCCATATTCATCTCCCTTCTTTTACGATAGGCAGGGAATTAAACCATCTGTCATTGTACATGCCACAGCCTGAACCACTAAACTAACAGCAAAATGGAAGACCTCTGGCATCTCCCCGCCCCCCCATCTCTCCTCTTCTGATTTGTGTGGTGCTGGGCAGGTACCTAACAATCTCACAAGAAATGGCTTAGACATCTAAGTCAGCTGACATCAGGCGGGATTTCAAGCAGAGAGAAGCACTGCATTCTATGAAAGGCAGCACTTAACATTGCCCCCATCATTCCCCATTGGCCAGTTTAGGCGGCTCCTAGCCTCGTGTGCTGGCTTGTGTGTATCCCATGCTTAGGTGCCTGTCCTGTCCCGTTCATTGAAGAGAAAAGCCTGAGTGCCTAAGTCAAGCTTCAAGGTGCCTGTTGTCATTCCAGAGATATTTTTATTTTTTCTTGACATCTAAAAATTAGGGATGGCAACACCGATTATCGCCATAACTAAGGCCCTTTGTAGATCTGGCAGAGGGAGTTATGCCTACACAGAGGCCACCTCACAAGACAGTTATGGGGGACACAACCCCTCTTACAATAGTTGGGTCAATGGTTACAGTACTTCTCCAGGATAGGGGAGAGCCTGCTGCAGTTTCTTCTTTCTACATGATGAGGACCCTGAGACAGTCTATAGTCCTTTGTTTTGGGTGCTGACATGGGCTGTGCCTGGTTATGGTTGACTCCCTCTTCTTCTTGATTAGAAATAATTTGAACACCACTCCCCTGCTACTAAAGCATATGTATGTCCTAAGTGATGGACTAGGAGGTATGCTGGTGCAAGGTACTCTTCATTGTTTGGTGAAGCTGTTTATTTTTTAATTAACTATTTACTGGGCCAATACCACTACGAGAAGCCCTCTGTAGTATGATGAGTAGGCTACTCGCCAATGCTGTTAGAGACCATCTTCAGTTCCTTCCTCCAATGCGTTTTTCTCAAGCTTCCTGCTTTGAAGGTGTTGCACTTTAATTTTAAATATGAATTGGGCCAAAACAGGAGGCGGGGCTTATAGTTAAGTTACACACTAGGGATATTGGAGATTTTCCTGTATGAGTTCATTCAAAAATGATAAAAGACCAAAAAAAAACCAAACCACCCTTCTAGGTGAATGCGTTTCACAGAGCAGTCGTATGGCAGATCTATCAGTCCTCGTCCTTAAAGGTAACCAGCACAGCACTTTGAGCAGATGAGCCTTGCAACTTAGTTCATAACTCTGCTAGATGCTGAAAAGCACAGCCCGAACAGAGATTTTGGATTTATGGCTCATTACAGGAGTTCTCAAACTGGGGTGGGTGGGTCAGAACCCCTAAGGGGGCGGGGTCATGAGGTTATTATCCAGGGGGGCGTGGGTATGGGCTGCCAGCCTCTAACCTAAAGCCCGCTTTGCTTTCAGCATTTATAATGGCGTTAAATATATTAAAAAGTGTTTTTTATTTATTGCCAGGGTCTCGCTCAGAGGCCTGCTATGTGAAAGGGGTCACCAGAACAACAGTTTGAGAACTGCTGGTTATTGCAACAAGCTGTGACACACCGACTCCCTCTTTTTGTCCCCTGTGATGGGCCATGGCCCCTTAGAGTAGGAGCTAAATCATGCAAAACATGCATGCATCATGCAAAACATGTTATGCAAAACAGTCTGTTTCATCTTGGTTTTAGCTGTGATGTTGCCCTACCCTTCCCAGAGCTGAAAAAGAGCTCTGTGCGGCTGGGAAGCTTGTTGCTACCCTGCTCTACTGTACAAACTTATGTCAATATAACTACATCACTGCGGGCATAGGAAACACACACCCCTGAGCAACCCAGTTATACCAACAGAACTCCCAGTGTAGACGGCTTTGTGTCACTGGGAGGATGTGTCCTATTGACATAGCTACCATCTCTTGAGGAGGCGCTGCTCTTATAGCTACGAGAACAGCTCTCCTATTGGCATAGATAGCATCCTCACACGTCTACAATTACAGGGCTACAGTGGCAGAGCTGCCACGCTCTGGTGCCGTCTCACCAACAGAAGTTGGTCCAATACAATCACCCCCCTTGCCTCTCTAACTGCCTGCTGTCCTTTATACGCCTGCTTCCGTTACCTTCAGCATGAGCACTTTTGAGGGCACAGAGCAGAAACACTCAGGCATGGCCTCCCATCAAAGCTGATCCAACCATCTCATAGGCAACTACATCTCTGCTGGTTGAAGGCTTTATAAATTATGGGCATGACTTTGAATCCATGGCCTGAGCTAAGTAGCGTGTGTTCAGTAACACTACAAGAGTTAAATGTAGGTAAGTGCAGACTAACTCAAGTGAAGCTTTTTCAAAGTCACCAGTCTATGGCTGACTGGCATCTTTATTGTACAGTGGTAAGAACCAAGTATCTCTGGGTAATGTGCACTACAAATTGTTTGCTAATAACAAAACCGATGAGGAAATGCTACCTTCAATGGCCTCCTTCAGGCAGCACCTAAAAACTACATTTTATCAGTCACACGTGGAATCATACAACAGTTCAGTATCTTCGAGGGTCTCTTGTTAGCAATGGGTGGGTAGTAGATGGCACAGGACACCTTGTTGCTAACATAACGATTCTGTCAACTGCTCCAAAAGTCACCTGCACCCTTGTAGTGCGTAGCTGAGAGAATATTTAGGCATGGCACAGGTGTGCTCTGATGCATGCTGCTGTGATAGTGACACGTGTAGCAACAGAGTAGTGAACACATTGGACACAGATTCTTAGGCAGAGTAAAAATGTTTCCAATATCTGCAATTTAAACTGTGAGCATTTTTCTGAGTAAGTATAGCTCAAAGTAGTTTTATGTTAGCCATTTAGTAGCTCATAGTTACACATAGCGGTTATATAAAAACATATGGCTCTGTTTTCTGCAGGGAGAATGGATGTATGAGTGACCATGACAGATCCCATTTTTGAGCGGTGTTATTTGTACACAAGAGTCTGTAAAACACAGAAAACAAGGTTAATAGGCAGCAGATTTAGCAATAATCAGCAGCATTAGACCAAAGAAAAACCAACTGATTCTAACTAGGCATAGTCCACCTGCTGAACTTGTTGCAATGGGATGTGGTGAAGGTCAAAAGCATAACTGGTTTGAAAATGAATTAGATAAGTTCATGGAGGCCAGATCTGTCAATGGCTATTAGCTGAGATGGTCAGTGATACAATCCCATGCACTGTATCCCCTTAAGCCCCAACTGCCAGAAGCTGGGACTGGAGGACAGGATGGATTATTTGGTAATTGCCCTGTTCTGTTCATTTCCTCTGAAGCGTCCGGCCCTGATCAGTGTGATACACAGAATACTGACCTAGGTGGACAATTTGGTCTGACCTAGGAACAAGCCATACTATAGCTAGATTGCTCCCCGACTCCATCCTTTTTCAAAATGTGAGTGTGGGGTAGCAGCATTTTCCTTCCACTCCCGATAAAAGCAGCACCTCACACTTTTATTAGCCAGCTCCAATTTCACACACAAACTTTTCCATGAGTTGGTAATGTTGTAGTGCATAGGAACCCCGTGGTACTTTATGACCCCCGTTTTGCTAGGTGCTGTGGAAACACATAAAAATATGGTCCTTGCCCCAAGGATTTTTACAGTTTAAGACATGAGTTAACAAATGGACATAGACAAACCCACGGAAGCGTACAGGGGGACAGATGCTATTGGTCAGCATGATAGGCTGTGGCCTCAGTCCGTCAGCAGCCTAATTATTTCCAATTTTTTGGGTAGGCAGCTTCGCATGTGCAGATGTTACCTGGGAGCTCCTCCCAACTATGAAAAGTAGCATAGCAAAAAGCACAAAGAAGGGGCTTATTTGAAAATTTAACAAGTGGCCTTAGAGGCTGGCGTCATAGCCTAATTGGAGGTGGGAGTTGACCCCTGAGACTGAATGAGAGATGTCAGGGTTGGGATAGATCATGAAGGGCCTTGAAAGTGAAGACAAGTAGCTTATGTTCCTTACAGTGAAGCAGACTGAACCAGTGGAAGGATGTAAAGGTTGCATGAGCTAAAGAAATAATCTTTGCAATAGCCTGAATGATTATGGGTTGGGCAAGATAGCATTTATCAAGGCCGGAAAAAGATGTTACAGACATGAGGTGATGGGAGCTTAGGCAAGAGTTTTAGCTGTGTGGATGGAAAGTCTATCTTAAAGATGATTTGCAGAAAGAACCTGCAGAACTAAGGCTTTGTCCACACTACCACTTTTGTTGGTGACATTTTTTTTATCCATCAGGGGTGTGAAAATAAATACTCCCCTGACCAATATGTTTCACCAGCAAAAGTGCTGGTGTTGGCAGGAGAGGCTCTGCTGCTGACATGGGTAATGCTGGTTTAGTTATGCTGGCAGGAGAGCTCTCCTGCCAGCAAAGAGCAGCTACGCAGGAGACATATAGCCTTAGTCTGGGGGTCGGCAACCTTTCAGAAGTGGCTTGCCAAGTGCACTGTAAGTTAAGGTTTCGCGTGCCAGTCTATATTATATACATAAACTGTTGTTGTATTTAAAGTAAATAAGGTTTTTAAAATGCAGTTCTTATCAATTTAATGTGATCCTTGCCCTTGCTTTTCCTTGCTGAGTTTTCCAGTGTGGGCCACAGCAGGGGGCGACTGAAGAGCACTGAGCCGGCCAGCAGCAGAACCGCAGGCTGGCTGCTGGAACCCCAGGCAAGCAGCAGGCTGAGCAGGGCTGGTGGCTGGTATCCCAGACTGGCAGCGGGCTGAGCAGCTCAGCCTGCTGCCGGTCTGGGGTTCCATTCACCCAGGCCAGCAGCGAGCTGAGGGGGGCCGGAGACCGGGACCCGCAGCGTGCCATTGAAAATCGGCTCGTGTGCCACCTTTGGCATGTGTGGCATAGGTTGCAGACCGCTGCCTTAGACATAGCCTGGATGTGAAGACACAGACCTGTCTCCAAGTTCTCCTTTGAATGTTTTTAGTTCTTTAAATCTGACTCACTGAATATCACTTCAGTTCATCTCTGTGTTAATGCAATATTAGGAAATGTTTTTTTGAAAAAAGCTTGTCTATTATTGAAAATGAAAAAAAAGCATTAGACTACATTGTTAACTGTGTACTGTTTACCCTGGTAGCGGACCGAGGGGTTTGAAGGGCAAAAGGGGAATCAGGGCTGAGGCAGGAGGTTGGGGCACAGGACGGGTGCAAGCTCTGGGCAGTGCTTACCTTAAGCAGCTCCCGGAAGCAGCAGCATGTCCCCCCTCTGGCTGCTATGCAAAGGTGCAGCCAGGGGGCTCTGAGCGCTGCCCCGTCTGCAGAGAGACATAGCTGGGTTGCCCTAAGTTTTATGTTGAGACCAGACCTAGTCTGCAGCGGTACTAAGGACCTGCGATTCTTTTACCTTCGGTAGGATTTATTAATGTTCGGGGTCTCTGGAAATAGAACAGGTTTAATGAACCAGGAGCTGACACTGCCAGACCCCAAAGAACCTTTGTTTGTACTATAGCTATGTCTACACTACCATATGTGTCATTCAGATGTGAATGAACCACTACCTGAGCGACCTAAGTGCTGGTGTAAACAATGCTATGTCGGCGGGAGAGCTTCTCCCCTCAACATAATTAATCTACCCTAAATGAGCAGCAGAAGCTCAATTGATGGGAGAAGTCTCTCCGATTGCCTTAGAGTGGCTACACTATCAGCACAGCTGCATTTCTGCAGCTGGTCCATTGTAAGCTCTCTAGTGTAGCCGTAGCCATAGCCTGATTATGTTGATATCTAGCTGGGACGTCAGTGTGTATTTTGTTTCTGAAGATCTGGTATGGGCCTGTTTTTTGAACATGTCACAGCAACATTATACAGTGGAATCTTAGAACTTTACATACAATATTGCCACACATTTTACCAGAAGAATAAGACCCAGCAGATTATGAATTTTCACAGGATGCCTTGTGATGGGGTGTGTCTACCCTGCATTGGGCCACAAGGGGTTGACTGTGCATTGCAGGCTGAGGAAGCCACACCCCTGCATCCCTGCTGAGCATGCTCAGCTTGGAGACAGGATATAAAGGGAAGCAGCCGAGCTCACTTGGGCTGGACTGCTGGGAGGAAGGACCTGTATTGTGAGTACCCTCCATGGAACTGTGGGAGCCCCCTGTTCACAGAGGCTAGGTGTGTTGAACCCCAGGTGGACACTGGACAGCCAGTGGCAACCTGGAAGGGAAACAAGTTGCTGTAGACCTTGCCAGCAGATGATGCCAGAGCACCCGTGGACTGCTGTACTGGGAGGAAACCAGATAGGAAGTGGCCCAGGGGAAAATAGACTCTAGTCTGGTCATAGGACAGAGAAATCTGACTGTTTTGGGCAGATCCCTACTCACCCAGGGGCACAACTTGCTACTGCTGTTAGTACCCTGGGCTAGGTATCCCTGCTGCTAGCCCCCACTGGGGTGGCAACACCCCCACCCTAAACCTAGAGGGCTGTGGTTCTCTACCATTCACCAGAGTCAGAATGCTAGACTATTGAGACTGTGTGTGTTTGCTGCTCTGTCTGACTGAGGGCCTGAGTTCTAAACAGTATTGTATGTTTGTTTTTCTTCACAGATTGGTAGTGCAAGCTATTCTTTGTATGCCTTGTTCTAAGATTTCAAGCTAGGTTTTCAAAAGTGCCTAAGGAAGTTCTATGCCCAGACCCCATTGAAACTTTCCTAGGCTCTTGAAAATCCCAGCCTCTGTCAATTAAGGCTTAGTTAACACACAAATATAAACTAAAGTGTTTATGGGTTTTCCCCCAAAGTTACAATGTTGTTTGTTCTTTTATAGGTATGTGTGGTGCCCCACCAAGGCTACCATTTGCTGAGCTGCAGGATGAGTTTAAGACCCAGAAAGAATTTCCAATTGGGACCACTGTGAGATACAGTTGCCGCCCAGGATACCAAAGAGACCCTGGAATGTCACCCACGTTGTCTTGCAAAAGTGAATCGGTGTGGTCAGAAACCAAGGAGTTTTGTCAAAGTAAGGTTTTTCTTCTTGTCCCTTTGCCACCCCTCCACACTCTGGGGTCAGAACTCTAACAGGTTAAACACTCTGCTGGACTGGAATGAGGATTTTGTAATGTATGTTGATTTGGAGCTTGAAAAGGACCCTGTTTTTCAGACAGGCTTGTGTGTTTTAGGAGGAGCATAAAGCTCCCCTAAAGAATCAAATGTAAAACAAAGAGATGAAATTCTGGCCCACTTGAAGTTAGTGGCAACACTTCCATTCAGTAGGGCCAGGATTGCATATGGAGACTAGATTAATGCAGACATTGCATGCACTTACTGATAAGTGTGCAAGCCCATGACTTAGTGAAACTGATTTGCATTACTGTGATGGTGATATCCGTTAAATTGTTTTTCTCCCTGGGGGCTGGGAGTGCTGTGTGGAGGACTATGCTTTCTTTGAGACGAAATGTTGGGTATAATTCTTTAGCTCTCTCACTTCTGGAAAGTAAAAGTGCATCTTGCAGGATCAGGCTTTTTAAGTCTGCCACAGTTTTTGGCTTCTTATGTTCTGTTCTGTGTAATTCACTTGATTTGGGTTCCTAGTAATTTGAAAAGTCATAAGGTGTATTAGCAGGACTCAGTCTATAGCCTGGCAATGAGATAGCTTATAACCAATAAGGATATTTCACTAGAAGAGCATTGGTCTTATCCAGTCCACTGATAACACAATAATATGTAAAGTAATCACATTTGAGGACTTTTTTGGGCTTATTAAATTAATGTAAAATTAAGTGTTACATTAGTCACATGCAAAAATGTGGGTCATTGTTAGCCTTTGTTCTTTTGTAACAGACCATCAAAAGATAAATCTAATTCCCATTTCATTCTTCTTTAGAGAAATTGTGTGGACATCCAAGAGACCTAGATAATGGCAAGGTTCATATCACAGATCTCCAGTTTGGTTCCGAAATTACATTTTCTTGTGACGAAGGGTAAGGATGTCAAAGTGAGATCTTTCTGCCTCCCCATACTTTTCTCCTTCCTTTGCACTGACTAGATGTCAGCTTATGACAAACCTTCAGTTGGGTAGTCTGGAGTAAGAAGTTTCTGAAACAAATAGCTGCAACTTTTTAGCTGTCCTGCCTCTTCAATATAAAGAAGGTTGGGTCAGCGTTCCTATTGTTTGAACCTACTTTTTGAGTATCTTGTATTCAAAGTTGAAAGACTTCCGTTCAAATCTTAGAATGACTTTTTTAAATAGGTCCCCCGAAAGCTTTTTAAAGTAGGTCTCTCCTTTATAAACATTTCTCAAAGATTATTTTTTGTTTATATTTTGTTAAACATATATAATTCCCTATGTAGATAGGCAGATTACAAAATTCTGCCCTCTTTCTAGATGTTTGGGAAATAGGGTCATGCATCAAATACAAAAAGAATGCACTGAGCTCTTGAACTGTGTTCTGAATTTGGTAGCCAATTTTCCTCCTCCTACAGTATCTTTGGCATTGCTTTGGTAATTTTCAAAAATCAGCAGTGGTATCTAATATGTAAATCTGTTTCAAACCTTCTGTTATCTGAGTTACTTTTTTCTTTTGCTATTTTCTGGCTGTGACCAGAATACTTAGCTAAGTAACACTTGTCCTATAAAGAGTGGCATCACTGGAAACTGTCATTGCCACCTGCTGGCAGAATAGAAGCATACTCCAAATAGCTGAGCTGATGGCTTAGAAGCTGAGTAATTTAAGAAATTTTGCCTTTTAAAAAGTGTTCTTGTTTAGGTTCAGATTAATTGGACACAAAACTAGTCGGTGTGTGATTGATGGAACAACGGTTACATGGGATTATGAAACTCCATTTTGTGAAGGTATGTGAATTTTATACACTTAAGATTCTGTTCTGGTTGCATCAACTGGCATAACTAATTTAGGTAAATTGTGCTGTAAAATGAATTCACTAATATAGAAGATAAGTATTGTTAAAATGTTCAGTCTTGTGTTTATTTCATGCATTTAAAAGCTAATGGAGGTACCAGTCTGAGACTGCTGAAAATGCCCAAAGATTACTGATAGCTCAGATGGGTCAAATTCTCCCACTTACTGAAAATTGAGAGTCAACTTTACCTGTTGAATAACTGGTAACACCTCTGTCAACTCATGATTAATCGTCTACTTGGAATTTATGGCTGTCAAATTCCTTCTGTCTAAACTATATTGAAGAAATGGCTTTAAAACTGAATTTGACTGATTTTAGGTGAACAGGATATGTTTCATGTATAATCCTGATACCCAATAATCCTGTTACTTCCTTTGTATCACAGGCTTTTTTCCATGACTGACTTGTAGGAACTTTTATGAAATCAGCTTTTGTTTTGCTGTGTTCTGGTTCAGATTTATTGTTTGTATGTGGGAGCTAAACCCATGTTTGCTTTTTTCAAGACTTATGACATTTTATTCATCCAGTGCCATAAATGTATATGGCATTTAATAGAAAATATCTATTTGCTATTATGGAAATTCTTTTTGATCCATTTAAATGGAAGTGTAGTCTGATTATTTCATTCCAACCAGGGGTGGGCAAAGTTTTTTGGCCCGAGGGCTGCATGGGGCTTCAAAAATGTGCAGAGGGCTGAGTAGGGAAGGCCCTGCCCCCTATCCAACCCCACCCACTTCTGGCCCCCTAACTACTCCCCTCAGAACCCCAACCTGTCCAAACCCCCGCTTCCTTGTCCCCTGATCCGCCCCCAGAGACCCACCCCACTCTAATTGCCCGCAGAACCCCACCCCCATCTAGCCCCCCTGCTGTCTGTTCCCTGACTGCCCCTGCCCTAGACCCCCCTCCTCACCAAACTGGCTTACCCGCTCAGCCAGGCATGGGGCCCCACAGCTCGCAGTGCTCCGCCCAGCCCTGCATCTTGCTGTGCTCCGCCCAGCAGCCCAGGCCAGTGCTGGGAGCGTGGGACCCCGCAGCTTGCCACGGTCGGCCTGGCACCCCGGCTCGGGGCCCCGTGGCAAGACGCACTTGGCCCAGCCCCTGGCTCCGACCGCGGGGCTTTCCGCGCTGGGCCCGGCCCCCGCGGCCGGGAGCATGGGGCTTACCCTGCTCGGCCCGGGGGGGCCTCGGCCACTGGCCCTGCCCACCGACCCAAGCTCACAGGCCAGATGAAAATGGCTGGCGGGCCACAGGTTGCCCACGGGCTGTAGTTTGCCCACATCTGTTCTAGACTGTTTTTAGATTTCTCCATACATTAGGGGATTGGTCTTAATAGTTATATTTGAGTAATCCATAAGGAAAAAGATTCCAGTATAACTTAACCATATAAAGGGGTTAATCAAGTATAGAGGCTAACTGCATTTCTAGTAGAAGTTGTATTATGCTAACATTTCCTTAATGTCAAAACATTTACGTTTTTACTTCTGACTTCTAGTTTCCTATGTAATGGACAAGTGTCAAATACACTCAGGTTTTCCACTTAAATATCAGGAAGATGTTAACATAATATTCAAAACTTTCCTTCAGAAGGCACTGGGAAAACAAGTCCATGATTTCAGTGCAAATGCATTGACATTTTTCAGAGCTTTTTTTTTTCTGACCTTGGGCAGCACAGGGCCAGCAGCCTAGAGCCTTGGGGATTTACAAGAGAGAAGTAGATCAGAACAAGCATATTTATCACAATGAGGTGCTCTTAAATTTCAAGACTCCTTTTACCAAATAGAAAGGGAGGTGGATATTTGCTGCTGCTAAACAATACTAGCAGCTTTTCATTTTAAATTATGAAGAACAAGTTTAAGCTTTGTTATGAGCAGTCCAGACAAACAAAGCACAAGACCTGAATGCTTGTGTAGGAGGAACTATGAGTTTGCTGCTTAAATACTTCATTCATTTCATATCTGATACTCCTTTCTGAAACATACGCTAGAGCCACCAGTATGGGGGGGGCCACATGAGTCACATGTCACCCCTGAATCAGCACACCCCCTTTGGGTCCCTCCCCTTTCTTCCATGGCTCCCCCTTTCCAGCAGTGCCTCCTGTTCTGTTGCCTCTGATAGGAGCCTTGTCTTATAACAAGCTTAATCAGAAGTGATACAAGCTTCAAAAGTGAGTTCTTGGAAGTGTTGCTGTTTTCATACAGTAATACTCTGATAGGGTGTAATAAGCATGTCAAACAAATTTCCAAGATCACTGCTTTTATAATTTATGCTGAGGTAAGGGAGAATCACTAGAAACATTCATTTTTAGGAGGGGGTTCACAAGACATCACATTTTTAGTGAAAGGGGTTCCCAGGTGGTTAAAGTTCAGGAACCACTGCTATCATATTCCTCCTAGTCTCCTCTTCAAACTGAAAAGTCCCAGCCTCTTTAATCTCTCTTCATATGGGACCCATTCCAAACCCCTAATCATTTTAGTTGCCCTTCTGACTTTTTTAATGCCAGTATATCTCTCGAGTTCTACTGATAGTAATCATTTCCCTCTATTCAGTACTGGTGAGGCCTCAGCTGGAGTACTGTGTCCAGTTTTGGGCCCCACACTAAGATGTAGAAAAATTGGGAAAGTCCAGCAGAGGGCAACAAATTAGGGGCCTGGACCACTTGATTTATGAGGAGAGGCTGTCAGAACTTGGATTATTTCTTCTGTAGAACAGAAGAATGAGGGGGGGAATTTGATAGTGGCTTTCAAGCTACTTGAAAGGGGGTTCCAAAGTGGATGGATTTAGACTCATCTCAGTGCTACCAGATGACAGAACCAGGAGTAATGGTCTCAAGTTGCAGTGGGAAGGTTTAGGTTGGATATTAGGAAAAACTTTACTAAGGGTCATGAAGCACTGGAATAGGTTACTTAGGGAGGTGGTAGAATCTCCTTCCTTAAAGGTTTTTAAGGTCAGGCTTGACAAGTCCCTGACTGAGATTTAGTTGAAGATTGGCCCTGTTTTAAGCAGGGGGTTGGATTACATGAGCTCCTGAGGTCCCCTTCCAACCCTGATATTCTAGGATACTTGCTGTTGGGTTGTGGAGCAGGTAATACGATCTAATCTGGGGTGGGTTTTGTTTCCCAGTTAAGCTTGACTAAGCTGAGTGCTCTTGGTAATGGTCTATGCTTGGGTCTGTTGTCTGGGCTGATTAACCTGAGTGCTGTGTGAGCTAGCTCTGCTAGCTGTCATTGAGACTCTGGCAGAACAGAATACCTTGTTTGCTGCCTTCACCACAGTGACCTAGTCACACAAGAGCCAATGTTGTATTCATTAGTGTGCTTTATCTGCCATAGTTCATCTGTGAACTGTGGTGGAAGAATTAAGCAGCTTGGGGCCTAGGCAACAGTGACAGTGGATGTTAGCTGTACTAACTCACTGGCAGCTTGGCCTTGCATGTGGTTTACTTGAACAAGTTTAAAACATGCAGAGTTCAGGAGTCTTTAGGGACATACTAGCCGTAGTTCTACCCTGGTAGGAAGCAGGAAGGTTCTGATCTTTTCCTGACAAAAAAAGAGGTGGTTACTAGACTAGGAGAGTCGTATGTTGGTGATGTCTCAAGTAGCCACTACTAGGCTGAAGATAGGATCTAATGTATGTGTGGGTCCAGAGACTGCCTTGGAGAATACCAGGCCAAGAGAACAGATGTTTGTGTGGCATCCACATTGCCTAGGTGGAGGATGAGATCATTAAGGCAAGAAATCTACACCCCTTGTCCACCACATCAAGTACAAGTTTATCTTCGCTTTCAAGGCTGTATACAGTTGTCCCTTGCTTATTTGTCCTCTCATTTCCTCACTCCATGTACTTCATCAATGCTGTTAGCCTTAATGCTCTGTGTGACTGCCTCTCTAGCAACTTGCTCTATATCCTACTTAAACTACCTTTCTTGTCTTGCCAGACCAGTTCCGTCTCCTTCAGCAAATCCCTCCTGAGGAGGCCCTTCTAATATGCTTACTTGCTGATTTTCTGCTAATCTGCTTGCATGTTTTATATCATGTCTTTTAGAGCACGAGCTCTTTTGGCCCACTGACTGTCTTTATAGCAGGAGGGGAGAGATTGGAAGTTATTCACTGCACTACCTTTGTCAAAGGACAGTATGTTGAGCTGTCCTGTGCATGATAGTTGCCCAGCTTCTGGGATGTATGTCCTTGGCCAGACATGGTAAATACTGTAGTAGTGACTCATTAAATTACTTAAAATAAATCTCAGTCCAGAGCA
>VOCN01056771.1:0-12386 GCA_007922305.1 Dermatemys mawii
TGCAAGAGGCTATCGCAAAATGAGTCATGTGGCTGTGGGTAAAACCCCTTCCTAGATGAAATTAGGTAACCTTCAAATCAAGCTGTCTATTAATGAATTAAATATAAAAGATGTACAACATCGCCGTGCAGTTAGCTCATCGTGGGTTTCTATAGTTTATTATTCTTCACTGATTAATTTTACTATCCTTTTATATTCTTTTGTCTTCTCATCTGGCTGGTTAAGGAGACATTCAACTTGTGATTTTCCCTGAGCACTTCTTTAATCGGATGTGCTGGTCACTTGGGCAGGGAGGCAATGAACTCTGCTTTAAATCCAGTGGCCTGTCCCATATGCAGCTATACATGTAGGTTTTTTTTCTCTTTCTGAAAGTGGAAGTTTGCTCCTACTTTTCTATTTACATTGATTTGAAACACCTGACACTCCAGCCCCGCTGTAATCTAGGTAAAAACTCCCACCAACTTCAATGGGGCTAGGAGTTTTGATTCTCTGGTTGTAGATACAGCCTTATTCTCCTACAACCGGTATTTTTTTCCTCCCCGCCCTAACCAGGAGTTTTCCTCTAACACAATAGCTGCTATGTAGCGTCCTCAATGTCTGTTGGATCTCCTCATGCATACTCAGGTATGGTCAGTGCTTGGTCAACAGCAAAATCCTGTTACTCTTTTTTGTAAACTTTGTCTAAAAGTGACTGGTATTGTAGACAGTTATCAGATGGACAGACTTGTTCCCGGCCACCCTGGGGACAAGTTCTGCAGAGTGTGAGGATTGATGGAGAGAATGAGACAGGAGTGGGCAAAAGGAAAGCATCTGCCCCTGGATGACTCGGCATGGCCTGCGGCAGGGTGTTCTACCAGGCCATCCTGCCCCTGGGTTCCCTCCATTTCTACCATCTCACTGCTAGTACTCTGACAGGAGTATGCTCAGCCCTACACTCTTAGACCTAGGCTGCCCTAGAAAAGATTCGCCTGTAGAGCTGAACTGGCAGAGCTACACTGCCAAAGGATCCTAGTGTAGATGCACCTTATACCAGCAAAAGAGGGCTGTTGTCAGTGTATCTGAGACCAGTTCCCTGAACAAACTCAGCTATGCCAGGATAATTGCCAGGATAATTGCCAGGATAATTGAATCTACACTAGGGCTTTTGCCAGTTCAGAAATATAAAAAAATCATTCCCCTATGTGAATTTAGTTTCCACTGTAGACTTGGCCTTAATCTTACATTTATACCCACTGCCAAATGAGCTCACAAGCCCAACACTTAAGACATAGTCTCAGGAGCACAAGTAATCCCACCTGTAGGATAACTGAGGTAAACAGGTACAACCAAACACTTGTAACTGATAGGGACCTGTACATTGAACAGCTGTCTTTTGGATTATACCTTTCACTGTGTTTTTTTATGCCAGTATTTGTCAGCAGTTAGTCAGGACGCATTTAGATTGCAATACATATCAGTTCTCTGTTTGTTATATCCCTTTGTAAATATTTACTTAAGGAATTACCATAGTTCTGTGTGTCTTCCTTATTGCTGATAATGAACAATTAGGAGTCATAGCTGTCCCTTTACTGGGGTTCATTTAGAGAAGAATGGTAGATCAGCTTTTATTTTATCTCAATTGTATATTCCATCCCTATCAAGGGCCCAGAAATGTGAACTGTTTTTGCATGTAGTGTATGGGGAGCTGAAGTCTATAAATTATAAGTTAGAAAATAGCTGGTTTTCCCTCTCCGGATGTGGCTGGTGAACCATATTAATGATCTGAAGCACAGTGCATAATTAAATGAAGTAGGTCCATGATGGAAAGAATAGTGGGACTAAGGGCAAGAACATCACAGTGACTCTGATTCCCACACCAGTTTGTGACCTTCATCTTCTCCCATGCTGGGGCAGCTGTGTGCCATGCCAGTGGTGTGCCCCTACCCTAAAGACGGGCTTCCCAGTAAGATCATTCTATCGCTGGGGAATTGTTCAGTGGCCCTTGTGAAGCCTTCTAGCAGCTCTAGAGAGGGTTTCTGCTGCTGCCTGTGAATTTTATGCTGCTTTTACTTGCGGTGGGACACCAGCTCAGTTCAGAGCTGCTTCTGGATTGGGAGGGAGGGTGTGTGTGATGACATGAAAGTGAGTGAAGCCAACTTTTCAACTCTCCCTACACAGCAGCGCTCAGGGCCAGCTTTTTAAAGGCATCTAAGCACCTAAAGATGCAGTTAGGTGCCTACAAGAATGTTCAAAAGCACTCAGATGCCTACGTCCCTGGGGAGAGGCACAACACAAAGGTCTTTAGGGGTCTGAAGATGAAGACAGGTGCCTAGCTGGATTTTCAACAGCACCTAACCAGGCTAAAAGCCTCACTCATTGAAACCAATAGAATTAGGCACCTAACTTGCTTAGGTGAATGTGAAAATCCCATTAGAAGCCTCAATACCCTTGTAAATCTCGCCTTGAGTGCTCCCGAATCAGTAGAGGTATGCTCCTGATTTATGTCAGTATAGTTGAGATCTGAATCAATTTCCACTTCTTGAGTTACTGGATTCTTTTTAAATAGCAAACAAAAAATAACCAGAGAGAACATAATACTTTACAAATTGGTTTTGTGACTCTGACCACTCACTTGGTTTTGCAAGACTATCTTGGGAATTATCGTTAGAGGGAGAAAACACTGGGTTTCCAACATTGCAATGCAGAGCATTTTATCTTTAGCAAGATCACAAGAATCAGGCACCTTGGCTGTGTCTGCCTGCAGGACAGAGGACTTGACCTCACTCCAGATGTCAGCCAACCAAGCCACTTAAAAAAGAGAGAAGGAGAGAGAGAGATTATTTTGGAGACCAGCCCATGCATCTGAAATAATTACCAGATTTCCACACAAGTGCAGCAGTGACTACTATCAAGTCAAGGTTCAGGAAGCTGAAGAGCTGAACTAATCCAATATCAAATATCAGAGTCAGGGCCGGATTAAGGTTATGAGGGGCCATAGGCTGATGGGAGGATAGGGCCTAAGAATGAACAACATACTGCAAAAAAATAATAATAATTAAAAAGTCATCAAACATTTCTCTACATATTTATTTATGTAGAATTAACAAGTTTATTCTATTCTCATGGCACCCCATTCTTCAATCAAATCTTTCTGAGTCAGAGGTAGCACGGAGGACGCTACGCTGTCCTTCTCGAGGTAGTGGAGTGCTCATTTGTATGAGGATGAACACTGCAACATTCCCCATCCTGCTCACCTCTTTCAACCTGGCGGTTCTCTCCTCATGGCACAGTGCAAAGCCAAGCCCTGCAGGTGTTTCCGCAAGCTATGCCCTTTACACCACATGCACTGTCTCACTCTGACTGCCATCTGGGAGGCAGCCAGCTTTTATTATGTAAAAGAAAACCACTTGAGGTATAAAATCCACTGAAGTAGAGGAAGTAGTAGTGGGAAAATTACATTGTGTGGCATTGTATTTTAGGCTGTCTTGCTTGGAAAGTTGCCTCCCAGTGTTGTGCTGGCTGAGGACAATGAACTACACATTGAACCCAAATATGATCTGTGGGATGATACCCAGATTGTCATTCACTGCATCAGGCCATTCTGTCACCAAACTCTTCCACAATTAGAATCCTAGAATAGAATCATAAGACTGGAGGGGACCTCGCGAGCGCATCTAGTCCAGTCCCCTGCACTCATAGCAGGACTAACTATTATCTATTCTAGAATGTGTGATCAGCAGCTCTGACAGGAGGTTTTTTAAGCATGAGTTCAGTGTGCACCAGCCCCTATGGTTTGCATTTGTTTGTTTTTAACTTTCTATAAGAAAAAGGTGACAGCTAGAAGTGACCCAGATCTTTAAATGGTTGCCCAATCATGATTGTTAGCACTTCTGTACTATGTTAGCTTCTCAAAATCACTGAACAAACATTAAACAAGCTTAATCTAAAGCCTTTCAGCTTTTGAATGACTAGGCATTGACAGAACAGAGCTATTTCCCTGTTGTGTTTTCTGCCCTCCTGACCAAAAAGACTTCACTGAAAATCAGCATCTTAAAAGAACCATTATAGATCTTTCAAAAGAACAGTCCAACCAAGGCTGCTGTATTGACACCCTTGTTACATCAGGTCTGGGGTTTGTTTAAAAGGCTGGTGTAGAATGAACGGAGAGGTTCCCATTTTGTTTACATGTGTAAATCAAGCAGACCTTGCTTATTTTTTTCCCTTAAAGTGCTCAGAGTTTAGGGGAAGAAAGTGAATGAGATTCTGCTTATACCACATGTGAAAAAGCAGAAGGGACCAAAACCTATTCTTGTGCAAAAATCTGTTCTCCCTAAAGTCAATAAGGCAACACAGATGTAACTGTCAGCAGGAAGTGGCCTGTGATCACATTCCCTTCTCAAATCACACACACTCCACGCTTACCCAACATTTTCCATTTGGGAAAGAAGTTAGTTTGAATTGTGGGCAGAAAAATGAGGATAAACTTCACGTTTATTTACCTTTAAGTTTTTGGAATGAAACTAAAAAGAATACAAATGTGAGAGACTTTTATGATGGATTGAACTGATAGAGAACCAGCAGAACCTGCCTTTACCCTATTCAGCCAAGATTTCTGTCATAACTTGCTAAGAAGTGGATTTAAAATCCTTGAGGGAGAAACCTACAACATTTTGTGTTGAACTTCCTCCAGGGTTTTTGCAACCCCTTAAAAGTATAAAGTTGTGTTGGCCTGTGGAACTAGGCTGAGCAAAAGGAAAGAACTTGGTTCCCTGTGCAACCCACTACAGAAAAATACACCAAAGATAAAAATTGGATTTCTTGGATTTGTAGTACAGTTCAGTACAGTACTGAACACAAGGCATCTTTCATCAAGGGGATTCAGATGTAAAAGTTCAAGTGTTGGTATCCAGATAGGATGTTTTGTTTTGTTTTTCCTACAAATGTGTGGGAATTCGTTCGCTATACCTGGGAGGGGCAATCATTCTGGCTGGAGCTGGATAGTGCGTGCAGGTTCTGTGCAAGCTTCCCACCCTACCGCTCTGGTACCTCCTCTCCCCCCGCCCTTCCCATGCTCCACAGTTGTCCAGAAACAGGACCCAGCACACATAGATGATGACAGTGATGGGCACTAAGACCCAGGAGGCAGTGCCCTGACCCGGATTTTTAATGTCCGGTCACCAGTGTTAACCGGATCCCTGGCAATGTATTCCCGCAGTGCAGGGAGATGCAACAGGCTGCAGGCTGAGCTCCTTCCAAGCCACAGAGAGCTGCTTTGTCTTTCCTGCTGGCAGGAGCACGCTAACAGGGCTGCATGAGCAAACTCGCTCCCCGTCACCCAGCACTGTCTGTGTCCTCTGCCTGACCAGTAGGGCCTAAAAAATAGGAGGGCTCAAGGCTATAGCCTTAGTAGTCTATGGGTTAATCCAGCCCTGATCAGAGTTGAGGCTGAACCAAAAATCCTAGATCTCAGTATCCCCAGTACGGAGACGTTCAGATCCTAATCTTTCAATTCAGACCTCTCTAGTAAAGATCTCATTGTTATTGCTAATGGATGAAAATGTTATGTGATTCCATATATAACAACTTGCATGCTATGCTGTTCACGTCTTTCTTATGGGAAAGCAAGCAGAGCTTGTAGGAGGAAGTTGAGGGGCAAGAAATGGGAGATAAAACAGGAAGAGGAAGTAAAACCATAAACTACTAAAATAATCTCTTGTTTATTGAAATAGTTTTTAAAATTGAAGTTTCTGATTCATAATATCTATTTAAAGACTCTGTTAGGTTTACTTAAATAGCAGTCTAATCAGAATCCAGAGTGCTCTGTTCAGCAACCCCCTCCTCAGCTCTGTCACCTGACTTTTAAACATAAGTGCCATGTAGAAAGTTTGTTGCAACGATGTATAATCACCTCAACTATTCCAGACCCTTTTAGCAGATAAAAGAACAGCAGCTTACCATGCCTCCAATGTATTTATATGGTTATACCTCAGAACTGATTAATGCCTGAGATGCTGCATTAAAAACTGTGATAATTTACTTTGACCAAGAAATAAGCCAAGTTGCAAATATTTGAGTCACACTAATATTTACACTATATAAATCCCTTGCTATCAAGCAGTAGGACAAATGTATTACATGTATAAATTTGTCAACTTCATGAAATTAATATTTGCTTAAAGAAATGTAACGCAGGTGAACATTTGGTCAAAAATTTAATTAATTAAGAAAAAAATCCTGTCACCACCTCCCAAACGTTATGCAGAGGAAGACACGTGTTTCTGTTCATCTATCCCATGTGCATCAGGATGTGTGTTTATTTAGGGTCATATACTGTCACCATTGCTCACATTGAATAGTATCTTACTCCACCGGTTGTTGCGTTGATTTCAGTGGGATTATTTGCAGAGTGTGATACTACTCCAGAGGAGTAAGGTGTGGTGCTGAATCTGGCCTTTAGAGGAAACTTCAGAGGAGATGTATCCATTGGGTAACAAAGCATTTTTTCACTATCGTCAAATCCCCTTAATATATCTGAAAGGGTGATCATATGTGACTTTCTCTGTAATGTACTGTGATGGTGCTCGAAAAGATAGAAACTGCTTGTGGTAATAGCTCTTGTGTTTCCAGATGGGTGAAACCTGTGGTTTACCAACCATGGTTACAGTGCCTGAAATATTTAAGCAGTAGAACAATAGTTTTCTCCATCAGTCATGCATATAGGGCACTTTTATTTTATTTTAATTAGCCACCCACAGACTTAAATCCAAATAATTACCAAAAAAGAAGTTTGGTCATCTCGCCAGTATGATGTTTGTTTAAAACTCTTTTTGAACATCAGGTGCGACTGCCTTGTGATTGCTGTCACTAAATATGATTTGTTCACGCCTTTGCATCTCTGAATTTTATTGCTACTAAATGCTGCTTTTGGGGAAAGTACAAAAATGTTCATAGACCCTCTGAATACATGGAGTCTGGTCAGCTGAGGAGATGCGGAGTCAGAAACAGTAGCATAGTTGAGGGTAAATGGAGTTTACCCACTTCTCTTTTGGAGATTATTCAGTTATTTTAGGTGTTTAGCCCCCTTTTTACCATTATACCACTGACCAGAAATAATTCTAGTCATGTTCCCTCCAAAGCTAGTATTAGAAAGCATCTGTTGCTAATTCATCATAGTCCTTTTGTTCCTATGACTCCAACAACGCTGGGCCCGTTTCTTGGATATGCAGACTGTAGTTTTCTAAAGTCCAAAGCTAAAATATTTCTGACTACTAACAATATGCCTGTCTGAAAACAAATGCTCCACCAAACCACATCAGAACCATGATGCCAGAAATGCATCCTCTACTAAATGACTCATGGAGTTCATCTGCACTCAATGGGTTTGCCAATGAGTTCAGTAGGAGAAATGATGTTGTTATGCAGTGGTTCTAAACCAGGGGTACACATACCCCTGGGGGTACGCAGAGGTCTTCCAGGGGGTACATCAACTCATCTAGATATTTGCCTAGTTTTACAACAGGCTATATCAGGGGTAGGCAACCTATGGCACGGGTGCCAAAGGCGGCACGTGAGTTGATTTTCAGTGGCACTCACACTGCCCGGGTCCTGGACACTGGTCTGGGGGGCTCTGCATTTTAATTTAATTTTAAATGAAGCTTCTTAAACATTTTAAAAATCTTATTTACTTTACATATAACAATAGTTTAGTTCTATATTAAAGACTTATAGAAAGAGACCTTCTAAAAAGGTTAAAATGTATTACTGGCACGTGGAACCTTAAATTAGAGTGAATAAATGAAGACTTGGCACACCACTTCTGAAAGGTTGCCGACCTCTGGGCTATATAAAAATACTAATGAAGTCAGTACAAACTAACATTTCATACAGACAATGACTTGGTTATTCTGCTCTGTATGCTGTACTGAAATGTAAGTACAATATTTATATTCCCATTGATTTTATAATTATATGGTAAAATGAGAAATTAAGCAATGTGTCAGTAACAGTGTGCTGTGACACTTGGACTTTTATGTCTGATTTTTGTAAGCAAGTAGTTGAGGGGAAACTTGGGGTACACAAAACAAATCAGAGTCCTGAAAGGGATACAATAGTCTTGAAAGATTGAGAGCCACTACTATAAAGAGCAGTCATCCCCACAGCCCCAACATTAATTCATGCCTTACAGATCTGTGGAGACCAAACCCCATGGAGCACTCAGAGAAGAAGGTTAGGAGTGTGCATGACCTTGAGACAGCAGAATCCCCCATGTTCTCAGACCAGGTCCAGTGAGTTCTCCTACGCTCTGTTCATTGAGCTTCCATTTGGCCATCATTTTGAGAACTGTCAGTTAAACCCTAACTGGATTACTTCCACCTGCTACAAATCTGCAGTTGAACTCTACCTGAATCCAGAAATTGGAGATAGATATATAAGAACATTCATACTGCGTCAGAGCAAAGATCCATCTAGTCCCATGTCCTGTCTTCTGACAGCAGCCAATAACAGGTTCCCAGAGGGAATGAACAGAACAGGAAATCATCAAATGATCCGTCCCCTGTTGCCCATTCCCAGCTTCTGGCAAACAGAGGCTAGAGACACCATCCCTGCCCATCCTGGCTAATAACCATTGATGAACCTATCCTCCATGAACTTGTCAAGTTCTTTTTTAAAACCTTGATGTTTTTAAATCCTGACCTCTTTTGATGATAAAGATCGAGCCAAGTGCCAACAATTAAGGAAGACAACACATCTAATTTTTAAGCATATAGTTTAATGTAAAAATGATAGAATACCAACATGCACAGGAATAAGAAAATTGGAACATAAGCCTTAACATTTTCCATTCATTGAACAAAATAAATAAAATAATTAACATAACAATAAAATCCGTTCACATACATACACAACAGCAGGAACGTGAAATATTCTATCTTCATAAGGAATTAGCATATTAGAAAAATCCAGATGAATCAAAATAACTTAAATAAATAAAGTTTGATTTTTTTCTACTCATATATTAACTTTTCAAATAGAGAGAGAGAGATAAAAACCTTGATGTGCTTTAGCACAATAAATAATGCCCCCCAAATAACAGCACGTTCGCTGCTTCATTTCTGAAAACCACAAAATCCCAGTCAGCAGCCAACCTCAGGCTGCTATGACTCACGGTGCTGTTGATGCAACATACCAGTGTAGAGGAGAGGGAACTGTTGCCAGTTTACTGCTCCAACAGTGAAAGAGCAAGGCTTGGAACAGCCGTGCTGCAAGTGCATTGCACTCATACAAACCCTGTTCAGCCTAAGTGGCTTCCAAAGGGTCTTCATTTCCCTCAGCAAATCACTTTTCCCTGCCTAGGGTTTTCACCTTCAGAAAGTGGCATATCCCATAGACAGTGGAGATTTGAAAATAAATAAATAAACCTTTCTTAAAACGATGCACCTCAATAATTAAATACATAAATAGAAATTAGATACTGCGAGCGAGAGTCTGCCTGAAAACATGTGAACAGAAGGAGCTGGGATCCTTGCAGATTGACTGGCATTTTCACAGAGATGTTTCCTTCAAGGGGAAACTGGAGAACCTCAGAGATTTGACTTCTTTGGCTTCTCTTATCGCTTTGCCTCACTATTGGCTTGGGCTCTGTAAAGAGGGGGAGAAAAGGAATAGTTTAGAAACCTGTTCATGGAACAATTATCACTAGTTAGAACATGAGAACTCTTGGGGCTGTGAGCCTGCTCTCAACCATATGAGTGAAACTTCATGAACTTTGATGTAGTTACTCTTGGTTCATACCAAAGGAAAATCGGGCTGAGGGAGGGGGATGTGGGCAGCCTGGTTTTTCAGAAGCACTCAGCACCTGTGAGTCCAATTGTCTCCAGAAGGAGCTGCAGCTGCCCAGCATACGTGGCCATTATCCATGATTGGCCCAAGCTCACCCAGGAGTCTGGGGCGGAGCAGGGAACAGGAAGAACCTAGTTCCATAATCCAACCACTAGGCCACCTCTAAGGTAGGAGATGGTTATTTATTTACTGGATATAGAGAGTCAAGTTTTGGGAAAGATTACTGTGCCCTGAGGAGAGGTAACTTTTAAATAGTTTGTGCCAAGGAACCACCTAGTTATGCCTTTAAAGTAATTTTTCATGAAATCGCTCTGAGAATGAATGACTCACTTGTCCAAAATTGCTTTAATGATGATCTTCACCCATGGAGCAGTGGGCTCCAAACACACTTCTCTGCCGTCCTTAAGCGTAGCACTGCAAAGAAGGAAAGCAAAGGTCAGGATCTATCTACTTGTTGGAGGCTGTGAACTCTCATCAGGGTATCTTTCAACCTTTTAAAATACAGTCATGGCTGGTGTGAATGACATAGTTTCACTGACTTCACTAGAGAGTTGCACCAATTTGCACTAGCTGAGGATCTGGTCCTACATTATTTGTTTGGTTAAAAAGGTTCCAAAGGTGCAAAACAAAACAAAACAAAAAATCTCCCTCCCCCTATATATATATAGATATATGCCTTCATGTTTTTTGAATATTGCCTGGTCTCTTTCTGTACATGTATATATAAAATGTCTTTGTCTGCACTCATATTGCTTTTCACATAAAGGGCTGAATCCTGCATTCCTCACTTATGGAAACCTCCTATGTACTCAATGGGGAATTTTGTCTGAGTAAGGATTGCAGCATGTGAGGCTTGATCCTGTACCATTTCAATCCATAGGAGTTTTCCCACTGAGTGAATGGGAGCAGGATCATGCCCAAGCTCCTTAGTCAGTAGGACTACTCACTATTTCATCCTAGCTTGCCCCGATTTACTCAATGGGCCTAATTCTTCTCTCTTACACTGGAGTAAGTCAGGATTTTCAGTGGGAGTTTTGCATATAGAAGGACAGGAGAAATTCAGTTGAAAGGTTGTTTTAGGTATTAATAAGTTTTCCCATCCTTCTAATGTGGGTTCTAGCACACAGTAGATAATGCTCATTATTCCTCATGGGGATTTGTATTTCCACCCCAGAGATGCTGGACACTATGAAAAGCAAAGTGCAGTACCTAAAATAACATCTTTAGAAAGAATAAAAATCACTCTTGGGGAATCTCCCTGAGTGGTGTGGACCTGCTGGTGCTCCTCACCCCATTGAAAACCTCTGGACCAGCACAACACAAAGCCGTCTCCTCCCCCAAGTCCAGCAGCAGGTAGAATTTTGCAAAACTGCTTACATGACTTCAACGTTCTGGCAGTGAGGTCCGCTCGGGGTCAACTTCACGTCCCGAATGCTCCTGGGAGGGATGAACTTGGAATGTGTGGTGATGCATTGGCATCGGAGCTCATTCCCCATCCTTGCCAGACTCATCCCTGGAAAAGAGCAAGAGTTGTGTTGGGTTAGCTGAGTATCTCCCATGTGCAGCAGAGCACTTGGTTTTGCTTGATCAGACATGCTTGCTCTCTGTTTTTCCACAGGGTCTTGGCTAAAAGGCTACCTTTGTCCTCATCGCTAAAACCTCTAATTATGGAAAAGTATGGAGAGCAGTTGATGCTGCTGCAAAATAATGTTTGAATTTTTTTTAAAGGCAATTCTAAGTCACCAGTTGTTGTTTTTCTTAAACCTGCTCTTACTTGGCCAGAGTCTGATCTAGTTACAATGATGATGAGCCTAGATTTAAAATCCTGTAACTGAGATAAGATCTGCCCCTGGTTGTTCATCTGTTTTGAGGACTATCTCTGATCATGTTCTGTGCTCCTACTGCTTATTCCCCACTCCAAGTTGCATCCTCTTGCGTTTGAGACAAGGTGGTGTCGCAGCAGAATGATGACCTCATGCAGGGAAGAAGCAAGAGGCACAGATGAACATTGTAATCAGATGTCTTTAGAACAAGGGGAAAGCATATGGTGAAAATGATGAGGGAGCATAACTTTCTATGGCAAGTAGACTGCTTCTTAAAATTTTCCACCAGGTGTCAGCCGTTACTGATTTATAGATCTCTCAAATGAAGATCCTTAGAAAGTTTTAACAAGACAAACTTTTTAAAATAAGCCTAAAAAAGTCTCTCCGTGCATAAAATGTGTATAACCAAGCAAAGTCGTTTGAGCCCGAGGAAGGATTTTGCTTACCTTCTGACACCGCTGCGTAGATTAGGAAAAGAGCCAAGACAGCAACAACCAACTTGCTGTTCATGATGAGAGATGAAGTTAGCTTTCCTTGATTCTTCAGGCTCGGCTTGCAAAGAAGGAGCAGGGAGCTCTCTTGTTGCCTCGGAAGGTTTCTGATATCTGAGCTGTGTAACCCAACCCTCTTATATACCATCCTGGGGTGTGCGAGGCAGCACTGTGTTTAAACTGTGTCAGAGGAAATTCCCAAAGCGTGCAAGAGGCTATCGCAAAATGAGTCATGTGGCTGTGGGTAAAACCC
>VOCN01056932.1:0-13904 GCA_007922305.1 Dermatemys mawii
GTGTCTACCTTATTCCTTGCACTTTTCCCTGATACAGCATTCTCAGTATTGCACCTTCAGACACTATGGTTACAGACTCCCAAAAGGAAAGATTCTGGTGTTCACTCCACCAGTGTCCAGTCAGCAAAGTTTATGCCGTTAGAGCTTCTCCTTCATGAATAAGGTATCCTGTTTCGTACAGGGACTTTGGGAATGGTCAGTGGAATACATATAAGGACGACAGTTTTAAGGGCGAAAGATGTGATGCATTCATTCCTAAACTAATTAGCAGGTTGACTTGTAAATTCTCTGAAAAACTCATTCTGAACTCAGAGAATAAGTGTTGGCTGAGGCTACACTGTGTTTTTCATAAATACAGAAGTTGTATCTCTGCTCTGAGGGCAAAACTTGACTCATCTTCATGTCTTTGTTATTGATACCTCTATAATAACATGTACTTTTTCAGTATTGTTCCCTTACTCTTTACTGTAAATCATCGTTATTCAGATTTACTTATTTGTTGAACTCCTTCCTCAATAAAATCTGTGTACCATGAAGCCTTGTGTTAAACTCTTCCGCTCTATCTGCCATACTCATCTTCATCATTTATAAGGCTAGAAAGGACATAATGAGCTAATCTAACTTCCTGTATAATAGGCCATTGAATTACACCTAGCAATTCCTGACTCAAGCCCAATAACGGGTGGTTGAAACATTATAAATTTGTTGGAAAGACCCCCCTCAATTCACCACAGTTGTATATGTCCACTGCAGTGGTCTTTTCTAGCCTTTCCTGGCCACCCAGAGAATTTTTGATCTGTATTCTTTCATCTTTCCACTGACAGCCCACTCCTGCCAGGCAAAGTGAGTACCTAGTTCCAAACACTTTTGAGGCAGAATGAATACTTTTATTTGTTTGGAAACTGACCTACAAGTGCATTTGTTAACCAAGAGGAGTTAGTGAACGATTAGTCATTGAAACTCACCTGACACACCTTCTGACCATTAATTGGTTGACAGCCAACGTGACTAATAATGCTCCCCGCTCTCTCCTGAGATTGCAGATTAATGCCCAAGTATTTTGCAGTGTGGGTGCCTGTCTAGGAACGAGGCCTATCTCCAAGATCTGGAGGCAGTGGGCCAGGTACCCAGCCTTGGTCCAGCTCCTTTGCAACAGAGCGGGCATTTGGGTTCCAAAGTCGAGTTAGGCCAGGTGGTGCAGCCTCCATCTGGGGCAGGATGGGATGATTTATAGCCGTTTATCCATTGGCCTAACCCTTGCCTCAGCACACCCATTCCTCACCTGCTCACAGCCCCTGTGTATCTGAAGAGCCGTGGATTGGAGTTCGTCAGCGAAGTTGTCTCTCATTATTGTCAGCCCAAAGCATTCAAAATCCATGGGGCAGATTCTGCCCCCCATCCAAAAAGACCATGAGATTGACAGAAAAACCTTGTGATCCTAACAATAATTATTAATTTATTATTATGACTATTGCAGGATTTTTCAGCTGCATTCTGTTTTGTGTGTGCAGTGTCCTTGTATCCGTGTTGACTACAGGGTATTAGAGAGACAAGGTAATATTATTTTTCTTGAACATTTAGAGGGCAGTTACTGCCTGAATTCATATGTTAGCATTTCACGTTTCAATCTCAACCTTAAATGCACCAACAGACAAGCGGGTCTTCCTGTCTCTGCTGAGCAAGAACTCCGGTTAATCTCTCCTGATTTTCTATCCCTCTCTAGCCTTCTCCCTTCCTTCCTTCTCACCATTACTTTCCCACTCAATGGCCTGCCCCTCTTGCATTCTCTCTCCCTCTCCACCACCCACTCCATTATTTCTCCTCCTGTTCCTCTCACGTTGTCTTTCTCTGCTTCCTACTTTCCTATCCATAGTGGCCACTTTTGGTAATAAAATTTATGAATATACCAGTGCTGTTGAAATCTTGAATCTTGTTCAGTTCTAAACATGTGACTAATGCTACTAGAAATGTGGGACTACATTTAAACCAGGAGCAAATGTCTTCCTTTGTTTCAGAACAGGAAGGGGTTCCGTGGGAAGAGAGGATATAGGGTGTGGTGTAAGCAGTCAGGAGGGAAGATCCATATGAGCGTACCAATAAATATAAGTGGTCTGAGCTGAATGTCCTGCTATTATTATTGCTAATTTCTGCATTGAGAAAACAAAGCCCCAAGAAGGGGGAGAGTTTGTATAAGACACAGGACAGTGTGTGTTATATTTCCCTCTGAGCTGGAGCCTGAAGATATAGATCTGTTAGTGCTCTTAGCTAAAGCCTGTGGTCTTTTAGCTCAAGCTCACTGGGTCTTCCTTTTAATTGTGGATGTCCCCAGGCCAAAGAGTCACTGAAGTTCCAATCCCAATCCTGGCTGAACCATGGGACGTGAGGAGTCCGGTAAAAAATGTTAAACAAATTGGAAAAGCAGAGTGGGGCTGGAGGATCTAACTGCACAGGCCAGAGCACTCCAGAAAGTTCCAGGTTGGCTTTAGAAGTGGAGAGATGTTTCTATGGGAGCTTAAATGTTTCAAAACCAGTTTGTCAAATAGGGGAGGTTGCAGGAGTGGAGATTGGAGAAGAACATTGAGAATTGACAACCCAGAACATAGCACATGAAAGGACATAGATGCCTTTTTTAATGGTTTAATAGTTTGGATTCAGATCCTCAACTGGTGTAAACAGGTGTAGCGCCATTGATGCCAATGGACCAGATACTCAACTGGTAAAATTGGCCTGGCTCCAGTGATATCAATGGATCAGATCATCATCTGGTGAAAACTGATGTTACATTTAGGGGCACACAATGGGTACTGTATGTGGAGACATTAATAAGACACTAATAAGAATAGGACTTTTTAGCATGGAAAAGAGATGACTAAGGGGGGATATAATAGAGGTCTATAAAACCATAACAGGCATGGAGAAAGTAAATAAGGAAGTGATATTTATTCCTTCTCATAACACGAGAACTAGTGGTCACCAAATGAAATTAATAGGCAATAGGTTTAAAAGAAACAAAAGGAAGTATTTTTTCACACAAATACAGTCAACCTGTGGAATGCCTTGCCAGAGGATGTTGTGAAAGTTAAGATTATAAAAGGTTTTACAACAGAACTAGATAAATGCATGAAGGATAGGTCCATTGTGGCTATTAGCCAGAGTGGGCTAGGATGGTGTTCCGAGCCTCTATTTTCCAAAATCCCATAATGGGTGAAAGGGGATGGATCACTTGGTAATCACCTATTCTGTTCATTTCCTTTGGGGCACCTGGCATTGGCCACTGTCAGAAAACAGGATCCTGGGCTAGATGGACCTTTGGTCTGACCCTGTGAGGCTGTTTTTTATGTTCTTAAGACTGAGAGGGGACATGATAACTGTTTTCAAGTACATAAAACTTGTTACAAGGAGGAGGAAGAAAAAAATATTCTCTTTAATCTCTGAGGATACGACAAGAAACAATGGGCTTAAATTGCAGCAAGGGAGATTTAGGTTGGACATTAGGAAAAACTGCCCAACTGTCAGGTTAGTTAAGCACTGGAATAAATTGATTAGGGAGATTATGGATTCTCCATCATTGAAGATTTTCCAGAGCAGATTAGACAAATATCTGTCAGGGATTGTCTAGATAACAGATAGTTCTGCTATGAGGTCCCTTCTAATTTTGTGATTCCATAATAGTACACATGGAATTTTGGTTCAGGAAAACACAGCCATCTCCGGGTCTGTCAGTCTGGCACCATTCACAAGAACTTATTTCTACCTGAGGAAAAAAAAATTGAGACTCAAATCCTGACAGAGAGCAAGTCAGTTCCAGTCCCTTGATTCTCATAGTTACATAACTTAAACCAGCTCTGAGATGAATATTCCCAAACATTTTGTGAATTGGGTTATCTTTTAATCCTGGAAGCTGCGCCAGTGTAAACTGAGTCAGTGCGGAAACACTTCAAATTACTTGCCTTTGAAATATTTTCCGTTTGTGCTGGTAGAGCTAAAACATGTAACAATGTGATCCACGGTGATTCCCAGTTGATTAAATCATCCTCAAGAGCTTTTAGCAAGTGCACTATAAATACTTCCACACTGCGGGTCTGACAGAAAGCGGGAATACTACTGCCCAGAGAGTTCAAGCTCTGCTTCATCAGGAGTAGATGATGAACACTCTCCAGCTCCTACTTTAGTGACTTGGTAAGTGGACTGTTCATATTCCTTCGATTTCACTTATATTAATAGCAGTGTCAACTGGTGTCCAGTACTTGAACCGTTTAAGACATAACCGATGAGAACTGCACATTTTTATTATCGGCATCATTATTCACTTTATGTACAAGACCCAACACCCTAGGAAGACCGGTCCCTGCCTTCTGGCCCCTGCAATCTAAGGTGCAAACAGTGGTGCAAACATTACTCGTGTAGGGTGGAATTTTCAGGAGTGAGGAACCCAAATCCCAGTGAAAGTGAGCTTGTGTTTTTAACTCACTGTGGCGTTATTTCGTGAGTGCCATTGGCTTGCCTGTGGCTGTGTATGGTAACAAGGAACCAAGGAACGGCCATGCCACATTCAAAGAGTGATCTATCTAAACTCATAACCTGAGTGACAGTCATTAGCACCAGACACTTAACAGAAAGGCCTGCAAGTAACCTCGGATTGGCAAATACCAAACAATCTGATTGTAATTTCTAGCCAGTGGGAGACTGTGCTGTAACCTCTGAAAGAGAGACATACACTCCTTATGCTTCCTGAAGTTTCCAGAGGCATGGCGCTTACTTGGCATATAACACCTCCCGTAGTGTCTGCTCCGATACCTTAACTGGGGTAATCAATCTCTATATCTTTGTTCCAAGAGAATATAATCTCAGTGAAGGTATTGCCTGGGTAAGGGCCAGTTTGGCCAGTTGATGACCCTCAGAGTACACACACATCCGAGGAGAGGGTTTTTTCAGAGTGAACTGGTGCACATGGCAAAATTCCAGGTTGAGGAATGTACGTGGCACATAGGCCATGTCTTCGCTCTCAGTGCATGGGCAGATTTTAAACAGCGCGAACACAGGAGGCATCTTGAATAAGGACGGCTCATGGCTGACATTCCCAGTCTTCAGTGGCTCCCTCTCTACCCAACAATATCATCATGTACAACAGAAGGTGAAGGCTGGCGTTTAGAGCTAAAACCCAGCAGAGCTGAGTTTTGTTCTCTGTTCTGCCACCACCTCCCTTGGGTCACTCTCAGTTATAGCTGAGTAGTTTGTACAAATGCTTCTCAGCCCATGCACCATCCACCAGGCACATAATTGTTTTCCTCTCAGAAGATTTAAAAATAGCTAAACCATTTACTTTTTTAAGACGGATCCAAGCTAAAGAGTTAAGATTTGGATTAAGACTGAAACCTGGTTCCAGAGCGCAGCGGTATTCTGAGCCGGTGTTTCATTCAGGTTGACTCTGCTTTTCTTAAGTTCCATTTAGCAATTTAAGTTCAAACAGCTCTTCATATTCTAAATTCCATCTCGTGAAGGGACAGTCAGCTGAGATCCTGGAGACCTGAGTTCTGTCACTCATCTCCTGCATGGCCATGTACCTTACTTACCTTACCTGTTCTGTGCTTTAGTTTCCCCTGCAGTGAAATGAGGCTCTACATCCTCCTTCATATGAAGGTCAATGGGCTTTGAATCAGACCCATGGACACTTATTCTCTAAAGCACTTTGAGATTTATGAATGCAAAGCTCTATGGAAGCACAGGATATTAATTATTAGTAATGGAGTTTTATAACTGAGCTGGGGATCTGTGAGCACCACGAGGTGTTTTAATCAAGGTACTGACTCCAACCTGTCTGTAAAGCAGTGGCAGGATGGGCCATATTTTCTGTCATGGGGTCACGTATTTTTAATACTGTTGGTTTTAATTGCAGGGAATATGGTATAGAACCACCCCCAACTCCCGCACATCATGCCGACCTGCAACAAAACCAATACCAATCCTGCAATGTTCCTCCTGGCAGGAATTCCCGGGCTGGAAGCTGGTGGCCCCTGGATCTCCATCCCTTTCTGTTCCATGTACCTCATTGCAATTTTAGGAAACAGTCTGATTCTGTTTGTGATCAAGACTCACCAGATTCTCCATCAGCCCATGTACTTGTTCCTTTCTATGTTGTCTGTCACTGACCTTGGCTTATCTATTTCCACTTTGCCCACAGTGTTCAGCGTCTTCCTGTTTAACACTAGAGAAATTGGCGTTGATGTCTGCCTGGCCCAGCTTTTCTTTATTCACACTTTCTCCGTCATGGAATCCTCTGTACTATTAGCCATGGCTTTTGATCGCTTTGTTGCAATACGCCACCCGCTGAGATATGGTTCAACTTTAACCAGTGCAAGGATTGGAAACATAGGGCTGGCGATAATAATCAGGGGTAGTGGTCTGCATATCCCAGCTGTCATTCTTCTCAAGAGGTGGCCATACAGCAGGATCCAACCTCTCTCTTATTCGTATTGTTTGCATCCAGATGTGATGAAGTTGGCCTGCGCAGATACTACACCCAGTAGCTCCTATGGTTTGTTTATTGTCCTTTCTTCTCTAGGATTAGACTCAGTGCTCATTGTCTTGTCTTACATCATGATCCTTCAGACTGTCCTAAGTATCACATCCTGGCAAGAGCGTCTCAAGGCTCTGAACACCTGTGTCTCCCACATCTGTGTCACCCTGCTTTTTTACACCCCGCTCATCAGTCTGTCTATGATTCACAGGTTCAAGGAAAAGGCTCTCCCTCAGAGTCAAATTCTTCTGTCTTATCTCCACCTCCTCTTCCCCCCTGTGCTCAATCCCATTGTATACAGCATAAAAACCAAAGAGATTCGTAAGCGGATCATGAAAATCTTTCAAAACTATTCTACTAACAGGCTCCAATGGGGGCACTGAGTTGGTTCTGTCACACTGAGCAACCAGCAGGCTGGTTGAACTAAAAGCAACCTTTAAGGACATATTACAAAAATATGTAAATGGTTAACAGGGACATTCCCTGTAGATATTTAGCAAAGCCATGGTAAATAGACTAGAGTTCTTGAAATATAGTCCTGTATAGTTAGAAAATCAGAAGTAGATTCTAATAATATTCGTCTGGGTTTACCTATATCTTATTAGAAGTTCAATAATGTGATTTAATTAGCTTGTAGATGCTACATTTCAGTTCCTGTCTTTAATGTTTCATGACTATATTCTGTTGATTCAGAAATGAAAAGGGAACATTGACTTTTAGATGAAACTTGTAGTGTAGTAATATCATTGTCTTTATTTCTCTTTGAAGTTTGTGGTAAACTACCTCGGAAACATTTGAATGGTTACTTCCTTTATACTAATCAATGCAACTAGTTACTGGTGTATGCGTAGGAAATAGAGATTTACTCCAAAGCAACCATGGACATTACCTATTTTTCATCCCCCAGGGAATGCCTGTAGTTATTATTTGCAGACATGAAGCTAATCAGCTAAACTTCAGATATAAGGAGATTTTGGGGCCTGATCCTTATGATTTCAGATCTGCTTAAACTTTGTCAGGGGAAGTTCAAGTAACAAGATGGAGGACTTCCGGATTAGCCCTGCAATTCTTGTGGAAGAATTTTCAAAGAAACTCTGCACATGGACTGCCTACTGGACTATGTTTTTTTCCGATCAATCCCAGAAGGATTTCTACAAATCAGCCACCTCACCATCTCTGCAATGAAACTCAGCTAAAATTTTGATTCATATCTGTATGTATGTCAATCTTTTACCAAAATAACTCTCTTTCTTTTCCTTTTGAATAAATAAAGTAGTTAATAAGAATTGGCTGTAAGTGTGTATTTGGGCACGATCTGAAATACTCATTTACCAGGTATGTAATGTGCTCAATCTCTTGGGAGCAGTAGAACTTCTCTTGCGAGCGGTAGAACTTTATAGATGGTGAATAAGATTTTAAATAACCCTTAATATATAGACTTGGTTGTCTGGGTGGGAGCCAAAGACTGGACTGCTTACAGGAAACTGTATTTTGGCTTCTTGGTAACCAGTAAGGTATTATAGAAGCTGCTTTTTTACTGATTCAGGGAATCTAATTATAAGAATAAGCCACAAGTTTTGCAGTGTGTCTACCTTATTCCTTGCACTTTTCCCTGATACAGCATTCTCAGTATTGCACCTTCAGACACTATGGTTACAGACTCCCAAAAGGAAAGATTCTGGTGTTCACTCCACCAGTGTCCAGTCAGCAAAGTTTATGCCGTTAGAGCTTCTCCTTCATGAATAAGGTATCCTGTTTCGTACAGGGACTTTGGGAATGGTCAGTGGAATACATATAAGGACGACAGTTTTAAGGGCGAAAGATGTGATGCATTCATTCCTAAACTAATTAGCAGGTTGACTTGTAAATTCTCTGAAAAACTCATTCTGAACTCAGAGAATAAGTGTTGGCTGAGGCTACACTGTGTTTTTCATAAATACAGAAGTTGTATCTCTGCTCTGAGGGCAAAACTTGACTCATCTTCATGTCTTTGTTATTGATACCTCTATAATAACATGTACTTTTTCAGTATTGTTCCCTTACTCTTTACTGTAAATCATCGTTATTCAGATTTACTTATTTGTTGAACTCCTTCCTCAATAAAATCTGTGTACCATGAAGCCTTGTGTTAAACTCTTCCGCTCTATCTGCCATACTCATCTTCATCATTTATAAGGCTAGAAAGGACATAATGAGCTAATCTAACTTCCTGTATAATAGGCCATTGAATTACACCTAGCAATTCCTGACTCAAGCCCAATAACGGGTGGTTGAAACATTATAAATTTGTTGGAAAGACCCCCCTCAATTCACCACAGTTGTATATGTCCACTGCAGTGGTCTTTTCTAGCCTTTCCTGGCCACCCAGAGAATTTTTGATCTGTATTCTTTCATCTTTCCACTGACAGCCCACTCCTGCCAGGCAAAGTGAGTACCTAGTTCCAAACACTTTTGAGGCAGAATGAATACTTTTATTTGTTTGGAAACTGACCTACAAGTGCATTTGTTAACCAAGAGGAGTTAGTGAACGATTAGTCATTGAAACTCACCTGACACACCTTCTGACCATTAATTGGTTGACAGCCAACGTGACTAATAATGCTCCCCGCTCTCTCCTGAGATTGCAGATTAATGCCCAAGTATTTTGCAGTGTGGGTGCCTGTCTAGGAACGAGGCCTATCTCCAAGATCTGGAGGCAGTGGGCCAGGTACCCAGCCTTGGTCCAGCTCCTTTGCAACAGAGCGGGCATTTGGGTTCCAAAGTCGAGTTAGGCCAGGTGGTGCAGCCTCCATCTGGGGCAGGATGGGATGATTTATAGCCGTTTATCCATTGGCCTAACCCTTGCCTCAGCACACCCATTCCTCACCTGCTCACAGCCCCTGTGTATCTGAAGAGCCGTGGATTGGAGTTCGTCAGCGAAGTTGTCTCTCATTATTGTCAGCCCAAAGCATTCAAAATCCATGGGGCAGATTCTGCCCCCCATCCAAAAAGACCATGAGATTGACAGAAAAACCTTGTGATCCTAACAATAATTATTAATTTATTATTATGACTATTGCAGGATTTTTCAGCTGCATTCTGTTTTGTGTGTGCAGTGTCCTTGTATCCGTGTTGACTACAGGGTATTAGAGAGACAAGGTAATATTATTTTTCTTGAACATTTAGAGGGCAGTTACTGCCTGAATTCATATGTTAGCATTTCACGTTTCAATCTCAACCTTAAATGCACCAACAGACAAGCGGGTCTTCCTGTCTCTGCTGAGCAAGAACTCCGGTTAATCTCTCCTGATTTTCTATCCCTCTCTAGCCTTCTCCCTTCCTTCCTTCTCACCATTACTTTCCCACTCAATGGCCTGCCCCTCTTGCATTCTCTCTCCCTCTCCACCACCCACTCCATTATTTCTCCTCCTGTTCCTCTCACGTTGTCTTTCTCTGCTTCCTACTTTCCTATCCATAGTGGCCACTTTTGGTAATAAAATTTATGAATATACCAGTGCTGTTGAAATCTTGAATCTTGTTCAGTTCTAAACATGTGACTAATGCTACTAGAAATGTGGGACTACATTTAAACCAGGAGCAAATGTCTTCCTTTGTTTCAGAACAGGAAGGGGTTCCGTGGGAAGAGAGGATATAGGGTGTGGTGTAAGCAGTCAGGAGGGAAGATCCATATGAGCGTACCAATAAATATAAGTGGTCTGAGCTGAATGTCCTGCTATTATTATTGCTAATTTCTGCATTGAGAAAACAAAGCCCCAAGAAGGGGGAGAGTTTGTATAAGACACAGGACAGTGTGTGTTATATTTCCCTCTGAGCTGGAGCCTGAAGATATAGATCTGTTAGTGCTCTTAGCTAAAGCCTGTGGTCTTTTAGCTCAAGCTCACTGGGTCTTCCTTTTAATTGTGGATGTCCCCAGGCCAAAGAGTCACTGAAGTTCCAATCCCAATCCTGGCTGAACCATGGGACGTGAGGAGTCCGGTAAAAAATGTTAAACAAATTGGAAAAGCAGAGTGGGGCTGGAGGATCTAACTGCACAGGCCAGAGCACTCCAGAAAGTTCCAGGTTGGCTTTAGAAGTGGAGAGATGTTTCTATGGGAGCTTAAATGTTTCAAAACCAGTTTGTCAAATAGGGGAGGTTGCAGGAGTGGAGATTGGAGAAGAACATTGAGAATTGACAACCCAGAACATAGCACATGAAAGGACATAGATGCCTTTTTTAATGGTTTAATAGTTTGGATTCAGATCCTCAACTGGTGTAAACAGGTGTAGCGCCATTGATGCCAATGGACCAGATACTCAACTGGTAAAATTGGCCTGGCTCCAGTGATATCAATGGATCAGATCATCATCTGGTGAAAACTGATGTTACATTTAGGGGCACACAATGGGTACTGTATGTGGAGACATTAATAAGACACTAATAAGAATAGGACTTTTTAGCATGGAAAAGAGATGACTAAGGGGGGATATAATAGAGGTCTATAAAACCATAACAGGCATGGAGAAAGTAAATAAGGAAGTGATATTTATTCCTTCTCATAACACGAGAACTAGTGGTCACCAAATGAAATTAATAGGCAATAGGTTTAAAAGAAACAAAAGGAAGTATTTTTTCACACAAATACAGTCAACCTGTGGAATGCCTTGCCAGAGGATGTTGTGAAAGTTAAGATTATAAAAGGTTTTACAACAGAACTAGATAAATGCATGAAGGATAGGTCCATTGTGGCTATTAGCCAGAGTGGGCTAGGATGGTGTTCCGAGCCTCTATTTTCCAAAATCCCATAATGGGTGAAAGGGGATGGATCACTTGGTAATCACCTATTCTGTTCATTTCCTTTGGGGCACCTGGCATTGGCCACTGTCAGAAAACAGGATCCTGGGCTAGATGGACCTTTGGTCTGACCCTGTGAGGCTGTTTTTTATGTTCTTAAGACTGAGAGGGGACATGATAACTGTTTTCAAGTACATAAAACTTGTTACAAGGAGGAGGAAGAAAAAAATATTCTCTTTAATCTCTGAGGATACGACAAGAAACAATGGGCTTAAATTGCAGCAAGGGAGATTTAGGTTGGACATTAGGAAAAACTGCCCAACTGTCAGGTTAGTTAAGCACTGGAATAAATTGATTAGGGAGATTATGGATTCTCCATCATTGAAGATTTTCCAGAGCAGATTAGACAAATATCTGTCAGGGATTGTCTAGATAACAGATAGTTCTGCTATGAGGTCCCTTCTAATTTTGTGATTCCATAATAGTACACATGGAATTTTGGTTCAGGAAAACACAGCCATCTCCGGGTCTGTCAGTCTGGCACCATTCACAAGAACTTATTTCTACCTGAGGAAAAAAAAATTGAGACTCAAATCCTGACAGAGAGCAAGTCAGTTCCAGTCCCTTGATTCTCATAGTTACATAACTTAAACCAGCTCTGAGATGAATATTCCCAAACATTTTGTGAATTGGGTTATCTTTTAATCCTGGAAGCTGCGCCAGTGTAAACTGAGTCAGTGCGGAAACACTTCAAATTACTTGCCTTTGAAATATTTTCCGTTTGTGCTGGTAGAGCTAAAACATGTAACAATGTGATCCACGGTGATTCCCAGTTGATTAAATCATCCTCAAGAGCTTTTAGCAAGTGCACTATAAATACTTCCACACTGCGGGTCTGACAGAAAGCGGGAATACTACTGCCCAGAGAGTTCAAGCTCTGCTTCATCAGGAGTAGATGATGAACACTCTCCAGCTCCTACTTTAGTGACTTGGTAAGTGGACTGTTCATATTCCTTCGATTTCACTTATATTAATAGCAGTGTCAACTGGTGTCCAGTACTTGAACCGTTTAAGACATAACCGATGAGAACTGCACATTTTTATTATCGGCATCATTATTCACTTTATGTACAAGACCCAACACCCTAGGAAGACCGGTCCCTGCCTTCTGGCCCCTGCAATCTAAGGTGCAAACAGTGGTGCAAACATTACTCGTGTAGGGTGGAATTTTCAGGAGTGAGGAACCCAAATCCCAGTGAAAGTGAGCTTGTGTTTTTAACTCACTGTGGCGTTATTTCGTGAGTGCCATTGGCTTGCCTGTGGCTGTGTATGGTAACAAGGAACCAAGGAACGGCCATGCCACATTCAAAGAGTGATCTATCTAAACTCATAACCTGAGTGACAGTCATTAGCACCAGACACTTAACAGAAAGGCCTGCAAGTAACCTCGGATTGGCAAATACCAAACAATCTGATTGTAATTTCTAGCCAGTGGGAGACTGTGCTGTAACCTCTGAAAGAGAGACATACACTCCTTATGCTTCCTGAAGTTTCCAGAGGCATGGCGCTTACTTGGCATATAACACCTCCCGTAGTGTCTGCTCCGATACCTTAACTGGGGTAATCAATCTCTATATCTTTGTTCCAAGAGAATATAATCTCAGTGAAGGTATTGCCTGGGTAAGGGCCAGTTTGGCCAGTTGATGACCCTCAGAGTACACACACATCCGAGGAGAGGGTTTTTTCAGAGTGAACTGGTGCACATGGCAAAATTCCAGGTTGAGGAATGTACGTGGCACATAGGCCATGTCTTCGCTCTCAGTGCATGGGCAGATTTTAAACAGCGCGAACACAGGAGGCATCTTGAATAAGGACGGCTCATGGCTGACATTCCCAGTCTTCAGTGGCTCCCTCTCTACCCAACAATATCATCATGTACAACAGAAGGTGAAGGCTGGCGTTTAGAGCTAAAACCCAGCAGAGCTGAGTTTTGTTCTCTGTTCTGCCACCACCTCCCTTGGGTCACTCTCAGTTATAGCTGAGTAGTTTGTACAAATGCTTCTCAGCCCATGCACCATCCACCAGGCACATAATTGTTTTCCTCTCAGAAGATTTAAAAATAGCTAAACCATTTACTTTTTTAAGACGGATCCAAGCTAAAGAGTTAAGATTTGGATTAAGACTGAAACCTGGTTCCAGAGCGCAGCGGTATTCTGAGCCGGTGTTTCATTCAGGTTGACTCTGCTTTTCTTAAGTTCCATTTAGCAATTTAAGTTCAAACAGCTCTTCATATTCTAAATTCCATCTCGTGAAGGGACAGTCAGCTGAGATCCTGGAGACCTGAGTTCTGTCACTCATCTCCTGCATGGCCATGTACCTTACTTACCTTACCTGTTCTGTGCTTTAGTTTCCCCTGCAGTGAAATGAGGCTCTACATCCTCCTTCATATGAAGGTCAATGGGCTTTGAATCAGACCCATGGACACTTATTCTCTAAAGCACTTTGAGATTTATGAATGCAAAGCTCTATGGAAGCACAGGATATTAATTATTAGTAATGGAGTTTTATAACTGAGCTGGGGATCTGTGAGCACCACGAGGTGTTTTAATCAAGGTA
>VOCN01056944.1:0-14204 GCA_007922305.1 Dermatemys mawii
GTTGTACGTGTACTAGGGGGAATGTCGAGGCTTGTCCTGTGTTCTTGTGTGACGGCATCTGAACCAAAAGTTGTCCGGCATCTTTCCCTGTCTTCCCCCATCATTGCATAGCTACTTCTGGCACAAAGTACCCAACACCAAACACAGGGCTCAGGCCTAGGCAGCCACACATGGGAGTACAAGGTATAAAGTTCCCTCCCAATCACTTCCATGGCTGCGCAGACGTTTCCCAGAAGTAGTGGAGGACACACAGTAGGAGCTGAACCATAGAATGAAACATGCAGGACTTGGACCACAGAGAGGCAGACTGGAGGACTGTAACCATATAGCTACAGTCTAGATCACAATCCTCCAGCCCACCCCTTGCCAGAGACTTGGAGCTAGGGCTAGAGTAGCCGTGGGCTGAGCTCCAGTCTTTACACCCTGGGCAGATGGCCCTGGGAGCAGCAGCCAGAGCCCCTCAGCAGGCAGAGCTGGGCACCTAGCTGATGGCAAGAATCCGCCACAACCCTCTGCCAGCTGAGAAGCAGCATCAACCACTGCTGTGCCACAGTTACCTGAGCACATGTCCAGGGCAGGATTAACTAGCCATAAGCAACAGCCTTGTGTTGAGGGCCCCAGTTCCTGGATCTATTGGATTACACTGGCACTTCCGGCGCGTAACCAAAGCGGAGGTGTCTGTCCCAGGGGGGTGTAAAGTAAAGCTTGAAAATATGACCCAGGTGAAAACAATTCATAGACAACGGCCCAAATCTGCAGCCAGCCTGAAACTATACCTCTGAGGGGACTGAACAGCCCCATGCACCTCAGTGTGGGGTTAACAGCAGGAGCCATCAACATCAGCCCAGCAGAGGACTGTGGGAGGCAGGAAGAGAAGAGCACCCCTGGCCCAGGTCACCCATCCAAAGAGATGCACCCAGGCTCAAGGGCAAGTCCTGGGAGCTACCTACTCCTATCCCTTCATCTCAGGGAACGAGTGTCAAATGACCCTTGCTGTCCCTGAGGTGAGAGGGCCCTTGCTCCCACTTCTAGGAGCAAATGTCCCCTTCCATCGGGTACTCATACTGTGACCCATCTCGCTCTCTCTCCTCATGACTCCATGACTCAGTCTTCTGGCCAGAGCACAATAGTTCCTCCTCCACGCTATCAAACTCCCTCCACACCAGCTGTCTGGTTGGCACTTCCCACAATTCTATGCTACTTCCTAGTGGCTGGTAGGGGAAGCTGAGCCTGCAGAAGTGTACAAGTGGCCCCTCTAGCATCCAGCATCTAGTCTTTTAAAACACTGTATGTCAGCAAAGAAAAAATATTTGGTATGGAGATGGCAGTAGCCATTACGTACTGTGACGGAGTCAGACCAGAAGGATATAGGAGAGTGCTGGAAGGCAGGTATATTAGTCTCAGGATGTGCAGGTCCCTGTTCCCTGGATAGCCAAACAAAGGCTACTCCAGGCCAATCAAGACACCTGGGGCCAATTAAGAACCTTCTAGAAAGGAGTAGAAACAGCAAGCCTAATTGGGACACCTGAAGCCAATCAGGGACTGGCTGAAACCAGATAAAAACCTCCCAGTTAGTCAGGTGGGTTGTGGGTGTCAGGAGCTGTGAGAGGAAGTTGTGCTGTTGGTGAGACTGAGTGGTGGACAACTTATCATACAGAAGGAAGGAGGCCCTGAGGTAAGGGTGAAGTGGAGTTTGAAGAAGCGGGGACTGCTGTGGGGAAGTAGCCCAGGGAATTGTATTGTGTTTTGTGCCTAAAAGGTCAGCCATCTTAGCTGATACTATTAGGGTCCCTGGGCTGGAGTCCGGAGTAGAGGGTGGGCCCGGGCTCCCCCCGCCCCTTTCCATCTTCCATACTGGCCTGTGATGAAGGTAACTCACTAGGTGGTGACTCTTGCCAATTATACTGAGAAAGGGAGGTCACTCTGGGGCCTAGATGAGTTTCTGAGGCCCCTAAATCTGCCAGGAAGCACAGGACCCACAAGTACAGACTTGGAGCTTTGTCACAGTACAAAAAGTAAAAAAAAAAAAAAGAGTAAAACAGGTTCAGCAGCAATAAATGTAAAAAACAAAATGGGCAAACACTTTACAGTACAACTAGAAATGTCAGTCAGCTCAGTATCAAAAATTAACAGAAGTTATCAGTGTGCTGATAAAAGAAAAAATAATCTCACTCTACTTGGCTTTCCTCATGCAAACGTTCTGCAGCCACTGCTTGTCATCCCAGATGTGCATCATACTGCGATCCCGCCACTCAGTGCTTGTTTCCCGAGCCCGAAAGCAGCGTTCCACTGTGGTCAGCACCTCAGTGAATGCCACAAGCAATCTCGTGTCGTAGCTGTACACGTGGCGAGATCAATGTCACACTCCTCTTGCCTTCGCAGTTTAAGGAATAACTCCACTGCCACTCATGACGGTTTAGTGAGAGCAAACAGCATTCTACTTAACAGTTCTGGATCCATTCCTGCAGCCATAAAGAGGCAGGGCAGGGCACACAGTACACAAGCCGTTGAAAGATGGCACCAAATGTGGATGGAAGGATTGCTGGGATGCAAAGCAACGCATCACAGGGCATTGGAACAGGACCCGGGATGCCGCGTGATCCTTCTACTACAAGTCTTAGTGGTAAAATAGAAAGAGGTGCTCTGTGGGATAGCTGCCCAGAATGCACCGCTCCAAAAAGCACTGCAAGTGTGAACGTGCTGTTGTGCAGGCAGCTGTCAGTGTGAACACACAACAGCTGTTTTCCTTCTGCGCTCTCTGAGCAGCGCTGTAACTTTACAAGTGTAGACGTGCTCTCCGTGAAGTGTTGCTGTCTGCCAAATAAAGAGAACAATGACAAAGGCTGGAGTTGAACTGAGTTGTTGAGAAGAAGAGCGGAAAGAGGTCTCAGAGAAAATCGTAACTCCTACCTCCCAAGGGTCTTTTGAGAATAAATACTTGAAAAACGGTGAAGCACTTTGAGATCTATTGAGGAAACTTTTATATAAGAAATTGGCATTAACTGATAACCAACTTCAAATCAATTCAAAACTTGACATTATGGGCTTATCTAGATGAGGAAAATTTGTAGCAGTCCAACTAAATACATCTAATTTTAACAGCACAAACCTGTAAAGTCAAACACGCGGCAGCAGTGCAAAAACAACCCCTTATAGAGAGGACCTAAGTACATAGGTTCAATCCAATATTACGATGCTCTCCCCGCCACAAAGCACAGCACCCAACTGTGCCACTCTGCACCTGGCAGTTTGGTGGGCAACACTGCTCCTTCCCTCTGAAACTGCACCGATGTTAAAAAGTGGGGGGCATGGTCCTCAGCCTCCCCCACTTCTGGAGCCATTGATGGGACGCACCTCGTCACTGATGCATCAGCAGAACACCAATCTGGACTACGCTACTGACCAGCTCCCCGGCAGACGCTGTCACATTGTGATGAGCAGAATGGGAATGACCTGCTCCCTCGCTAAGGCCTTGTCTACACTATACAGCTTTTGCCAACAAAACAGCGGAGAGGTGTCCACACCACAAAGCTACTTTTGGTGGCAAATCTCTATCATTTTGCCAACAAAATAAAATCACCTTGACGACAGGCATACAGCTTTTTGCAGCACAGTTAAAGCAACCAAGCGTCAGGGTAGATGCTGCAGATCGTTATGTCACCATGGGCTAGTCTTCACTAGTGCTGGGGATCGGCTATAGATACGCATTTTCAGCTATGTTAATAACGTAGCTGAAATCGGTGTATCTACAGCCGACTTACCTGCCGTCCTCACGGCGGCGGCGGTCAACAGCGCGCTCCCCCGTCGACTCCAGCTTGCGCCGTTTGGTGAGCTGGAGTTCCGGAGTCGACGGGGGCACCACTGGGGATCGATTTATCACGTCTTGACGAGACGCGATAAATCGATCGCCATAAGATCAATCCCTCCCAGCTGTAGTGAAGACAAGCCCCATAACTGGCCTCCCCCAGTATCCCACAATGCCCACCGTGATCGCTCTGCTCACTGTTTTGAACTTGGTTGCCCTGCAAGCATGAGCAAGCTTTGACATTCCTCAGGGCGGAGAACTCACAGAGCTGCTGAGGATGCTGCTCCCCGCAGCTGAGGAGGCTGTGGGAGAACTCGGGGGGAACCACAGAACCATTACTGTGGAATCGGCAGTTCTGCAGTGGTAGGGGTGTGGGGTTGGGAGTTCAGGGTAGATTGCTGTGCAGTGCAGAGCCAGGAGCTGATGGGGAAGTGTCCCCCACATGAACGATTGGATGCTCATGCTGCTGTCTGAACTTACAGTGAGAGTATGTCAACAATCGCACACTATCTCTCATACTCTCCCCCAACACACACAGTTTCTCTCTCTCTCTCTCTCTCTCTCTCTCTCACACACACACACACACACACACACACACTCCCTGTCACACACTGCCATCCGCTTTTCAGCTGAAGTGTATATGAGGTAGTAAGGGGATAATCTTGTAGGGTTCCCATGAAACAATATGATTGGGACCCTGCATCATGTGACACTATACCTGCCCCATGAGGCTTTGTAAACCCTTCCTAAAACCCCACGGCCAGTTGCACAATGGGATAGCTACCCACAGTGCACTGCTCTGTATCGAGGCAAGAGCTGCTAGTGTGGTTGGTCCCTGCCAACCATAAGGAGGATGTGCAACCGTGATTTAATGAAAGCCTTTTAAATAAAAGCCCTAACTTTAATTGACAAAACTCTGTAGAGTAGACTAGGTCCAAGAAATTCCCTCTCCTCGTTCAGCCTGATGGAAGATTGCCTGGCGTCTGGCTGATAGGCTAAACAGGGTGTAAGCTCAACCATTTGAGATGTGGGGTGGTGAGGTGTGCTGCAAATGACCACACCTGGTGACTCAGAACAGCCCTGGGTGGCAGCAGGTGGGGGGGACACTGCACATCTCCTGCTGGTCTCTCAGAAGGCCATTCCAGACTCCATACTGCTGACCCCGATGCTACTTAATGTCTAAAAAACGTGTGATGTCTACCTAAGCCTTTTTGACATTTTTTTGATGAACACATTTCTGTTTTTTTCTCCCTACTTTTTATTTTGTTGTTTGAAGTCTCGTCCATATTTATTGTAGCACTTGTGCATTCACTAACAACAATGCAGCTGCAGAGACTCTATAGGAAAGGATTGTGATGGCATCGACATCCAGTCCCCTCTGTCACTCGGCCAGAAGTTTCTCCCTTTTCCTGAACTACGTTGTCTTCAATGTAAAAATGGCTGAGCTGACAGATCCAGGGCCCAGAACTGCTCACTGGTAACAACAGGAATCAAACCTGTTCCCTCCCTACACAAAACCTATGGACACTAGTACAAATAGTGAATGAGACCCCAGCGTCATGAGTTGGCTTTATGAACAGAGAAAAGATTTTTGTTAACTTGTGCACACTTAGCACTGGTTGTGAGGTATAAAAAGGCAGTTGCCCGGCTGCAGTACTATGGCTTGGAGCCTGAATCCAGCTACGATGGAAAAGGTAAGAGAAACTTGTCTGGACTGGATTGTTGGTATGTCAGTCTCAAGCCAGAGACCTGACTCTCCTCTCATTTACATCAGAGTTAGGCTCCTGAGTTACTCCTGGTCTATATCAGTTGGAGAGGAGAATCAAGAATGCAGAGTTAGTGGACCTACTGCCTCTATAAGTCCCTGTATATTAATCCCTCAGAGACCATTTCACTTGTGTAAATGAGGATCAATCTCACTGAAGTCACAGGAGTATATCAATTTATCACCCTAGTCAGTAAAATGTAAGGCCCATGCACTTCATGCTTAGTGTTTTGGACAGAGAGAAATTGGAATGCCTGGACGCTGTCACACTGTGTAGGATGTTACTGAAAACTCTGCCGTTTGTTTCTCACACTAGATCATCCTTTACGAGGACAGAAACTTCCAAGGCCGCTCTGTTGAGTGCAGCAGCGACCGTCCGGATTTTCAAAGTCAGCTCAGCCGCTGTAACTCCGTCCGCGTGGAAGATGGCTGCTTCATGCTCTATGAACGTCCCAACTTCCAGGGCCAGCAGTTCTTTGTGAAACGGGGGATTATCCTGACATGCAGTCTGAGGGTTTCAGCACCTCCATTAAGTCCTGCCGGATGATCCCATCTGTGAGTTCGATTTTGCTTTTAAAAAATGGCAATGTTGCCAAAGTCACCGTCATAAGGCACTTGCATGATCATTCTCAGCTTAGCTACTGAGGACTAAAAACAAGAACTGCTTTCTTCCACCTTGTGGTCATGCCTCCATGATGGCTGGGGGGACATTGCAGAGATAGAAGAGGAATCCTTCCACTACTACTGCCAGTTCAGGGCCTGAGTACAGCTGTTCTGTGGTTTAGAATATGGACAGTGGCCGACAAAGTACCTTGAGTTAAGAAGGGAAAATCTTTCAGTAACTTCTGGGGATTTGGTGATACACTGGGCCCACTCCCCGCACACTGGTGTAAAATAAAGAGTAACTCCCTGAAGCCCACAGAGTTACACCAGTGTGAGGGGAGAATTGGGCCCAATATTTTCTGTGACTCTTTAAAACAAAGTCACTTTTCTGTTTCCTTGATTCTGGGGCTGCTGAAGCCTGAAACGCCACCCCCACCCCCGCCCCCAGAACTGTGTGTAGCCTGTGGGTGGGAGTCATGGGTGGCATCTGAGTCAAATGGGTGGATGTGCTGCTTTTGCAGCATTCAAGGATTCCCCTTCTGTGGGGAGCAGAGGCAGCATTAAGTGCCCTTTGCATCACTGGAGCAGTGCACGGGGCTGACTCAGAGCCCAAGATCACAGGCAGCCACCCTGCTGCGGTCACTCTATTACCCTGTCTCCTTTTCTGTCACAGCACAGGGGCACCTACAGGATAAAGATCTATGAGAAGGAGGATCACAGAGGCAACATGGCAGAGTTAACCGAGGACTTTCCACAAGTCATGGACCAGCTACGCTCCCATGAGATGCTCTCTTGCTCTGTGCTGGACGGGTACTGGATCCTTTACGAATTGCCAAATTACAGAGGCCACCAATACCTGCTGCGGCCAGGGCAGTACAGGAGATTCAGCGAGTGGGGCTCGATGAGCGGCAGAGTCGGCTCTTTGAGACGTGCCACTGATCTTTACTGAATCAAGATGCCTTTTATCTGGAAGGGTCACAATGAATAAAATGCTTTGAACAACCATCATGCTCTCAGCGTGCTGTTGTATGTGTACTAGGGGGAATGTCGAGGCTTGTCCTGTGTTCTCGGGTCATGGTATCATCTTCTGAACCAAAAGTTGACCGTCATCTTTCCCTGTCCTTCCCCAGCATCACATAGCTACTTCCAGCACAAGTTACCCAACGCCAAACACAGGGCTCAGGCCTAGGCAGCCACACAAGGGAGTACAGGGGTATAAAGCTCCCTCCCAATCATTTTCATGGCTGTGCAGGCATTACCCAGAATTCAATGCAGGGCACATACTAAGAGCTGAACCAAAGAAACATCCAGGACTCAGCCCAAGAGAGACGGATGGGAGGACTGTAACCATACAGCTGTAGTCTAGATCGGGGTTGGCGACCTTTCAGAAGCGGGGTGCTGAGTCTTCATTTATTCACTCTAATTTAAGGGTTCGCGTGCCAGCAATACATTTTTATGTTTTTAGAAGGTCTCTTTCCATATGTCTATAATACAGAACTAAAACTAGTGTTGTATGTAAAGTAAGTAAGGTTGTTAAAATGTTTAAGAAGCTTCATTTAAAATTAAATTAAAATGCAGAGCCCTCTGGATGGTGGCCAGGAGCCGGGCAGCGTGAGTGCCACTGAAAATCAGCTTGTGTGCCGCCTTCAGCATGAGTGCCATAGGTTGCCTATGCCTGGTCTCAGCCACCAGGTATGGAGCGGGCAGAGCTGAGCACCCAGCTGATGGCAGGAATGAGCCGCATCCTCCTGCCAGCCGAGAGGCAGCGCCAAGAAGAGCTCTCCCCCAAGCTGAGTCTCAGGCCAGAGTTACCTGAGCGCCGATCCAGGGCAGGGCAGAATTAACTAGCTATAGGCACCAGAGCCCTGGGTCGAGGGCCCCAGCTCCTGGAATCTTCAGATTACACTGGCAATTCCGGTGTGTAACCAAAGCGGAGGTGTCTGTCCCAAGGGGGTGTAAAGCAAAGCTTGAAAATATGACCCAGGTGGAACCAATTTAGAGACGTCTGCCAAAGTCTACAGCCAGCCTGAAACAATGACTTAGAGATGGCTGAACAGCCCCATGGCCCTCAGTGTGGGGTTAACTGCAGGGGCCACCAACACCAGCCCAGCAGAGGACTGTGAGAGGCAGGAAGAGAAGAGGACCCCTGGCCCAGTCTGCACATCCAAACAGATACACCCAGGCTCAAGGGCATGTCCTGGGAGCTACCTACTCCTATCCCTTCATCTCAGGATGGAGGGTCAAAGGACCCCTGTTGTCCCTGAGGCTGGAGGGCTCTTGCTCCCACTTCCAGGAGGAAATGCCTCCTTCCATCTGGTACTCACGCTGTGACCCATCTCTCTCTCTCTCTCTCTCTCTCTCTCTCTCTCTCTTCATGACTCAGGATGCTCTGACTTCATGACTCAGCCCTCTGGCTAGGGCACTATATAGTCACCCCCTCCAGGTTAGCTGGTCTGGATATCTGGTGGGTGTTTCCCACAATCCTGTGCTACTTCCCAAGTAGCCCCTCTAGCACCTGGCTACTAATCTTTAAAAAAAAACTGCATGTCAGTCAAACTGTCTTCCCTGAAGAACTCTACTAGTAACCTCACTCCAGCCTGAGAGTTCACCTTTCAGTATGTCCCACTGTAGTCCCCCCTTTAACTAGCTCATTATCCACCTTTCAATTCTCATATTAATCCCCATCTTTTTCAATTTAACTAATAATTTCCCATATGGAACTATATCAAAAGTCTTACTGAAATCCTTACTGAAGCGTTACTGCTGGTACTAATGTGCATCACAGATACGGAATGCAAATCCAGAAGATTTTTCCCCCAATGATGTCTTGATGGGAAGACCAGTGAAAGCATGGAGGGACATAATTAACTCAGTTCTAGCCCATCGAGCTACAGTGCCCTGTCAGAAGCCAAGCACAGGACTTGGAGATGCAGATTTTGCAGTTACACAGGAGTGTGGTGGTAAGAAAATAAGCGGATGTATAAAAAACCAAGGTATGGTTCAATGCCAAAGGAGACCTAACTGAGCATCCAGCAGGCTCTAAAGTGATCCTCTGGGATCATGCTCACCTGCCAGCCTTTCCCGAAAGCAAAGTGGTACAGTCCGTGCTTAACATAGGATTGACGTGGCTCCTCTCAAGTCTTTTGGAAGACAAGATTCCGGAGGTAAATATATCAGCAGGCTAAAAATGGAATGTTTTGTGCTAAGTAAATAGGTCTGTAAGCTAAAAAGAGACAAAGTTTCTCAGCAAGCTAAGATGGGGGACACCCAGGGAAACATTTACTATGAACAAAATAATAATGGACACAATAAGTCGGGAATGAAAACATGAGGTAAAGAGTAGGTCAATCATGGATACAGCATGCTGTATGGAGATTGGCTCCTACAAAGTAAGTGAGCCTCTCCCAGCGTATGTGATGCAACATGGAGTAAATGAAATAAAATGTATAAATGTATATAAAGGGAGATAGTTCCTGTGCGTCTCTGGATAGACATGTCATCTGGCCTACTGTGACATTACCCAGATTACAGTCTGGACTGTGGAACAGATGTGTCCCCTCGGTTCTACAACCTGGGGTGCTTTTTACACTGCTTCCCTGCGAAAGCAACCACTCCTGTTCTGCTCACACAGGCTCCAGCATCTAAATTAGCCCCAGTTATACCACATGGGTGCTACAGCCAGCCACTCCTTAATTACACTACAGAGTAAAACTAGCAAGCTCCTGGTCCCAGACTTTCCCCCAGAAATTTGTGTTTTGTACTCAGCATCCTCCTGGACAATACAAGCTCATATAAAGTCCATCATTTTATCAATAGAAAAATATATGCACAAATCTTCTTATCTCACATGGAGTTTCCCAAATGCTTCAGTGCAAATACACTGGTTTAAATAAAACAATAGAACATTTTTATTAACTACAGAAAGATAGATTTTAAGTGATTACAAATAACGAGGCATAAAAGTCAGAATCGGCTGCCAAGAAATAAAAAGAAAAATTTAATAAGCTAAATGAATTCAAAGCAAAGGTCTCTCTCACTACATACTATAGGAGTCTTACTGGCTGGATTTCTTTTCAGATGGGACCTCTACCCCAATCCAGTGTCACTTTCCTTGTCCTTCAGACGTTGTTGATGCTGTGAGCAGAGAGAAAGTGAGGAGTATTTTGGGGTGTCTGTTCCCCCCTTTATAGTCTCCTCTCCATCTCCAGCTGAAGTCCAGGAGACAAAGTCTGTCTGGATGGTAACCTCAAGCTCTTCCTTTGTCAAAATATAGATTTTCACTCACACCCTCTTTCCTGCAAAGAATGGCCACTTAATCAGGTGATTGTCCATTTGATCTTGTTGACACCTGGCTGAGGTGTCAGTTTGGATTTTGTTTCTTAAGAAGTGGTTAGTAGCTGCTCTTATTAACACAACACAGTAGAACCTTAAAACTTTACATACAATACTGCCACACATTTCATTTGGACAATGATGATCAGCTAATTATGAATTTTTGAATATCACCTCACAAGGCATGCACTGTATGAAATTTATCACAGTCCAATAAAAGGAGTACAAATGGGGGTAAAGACTGTCACACTGCATCCACCACCTCCCATTTGAGTTTCATCAACTCAGTTAAGTGTTTTTCTCTGCCAAATAAAGATAACAAGAACAAAGCCTGGAGTTGAACTGAGTTGTTGGGAAGAAGAGTGGAAAGAGGTCCCAGAGAAAAATCACACCACCTACCTCACGAGGGTCTTTTGAGAATAAATATCTTAAAGATGGTGAAGCACTGTGAGATCTATTGAGGAAGAGCTCTATATAAGAAATTGGCATTTCAATCAAATCAGTTCAGAACGTGACATTATAGGCTTAACTAGATGAGAAAAATTTGCACTAATCCAACACATCCATCTAATTGTACCAGCACAAACCTGTAAAGTCAAACACGCGGCAGCAATGCAAAAACAGCCCCATATAGAGAGGGCCCAAGTACATAGGTTCAATCCAATACTATGCTGCACGCATGAGACACCATTCTTATAAAAGAAATGTTACACCACAATAGCTGGAAAATGATTTCTGTAGCAAGACGAACATTTTCTATTCTAATTTCTGAAGTAATAACCTGATACTACATGCACCCCCGCCACATAGCGCAGCTCCCACCTGTGCTGTTCTGAGCCTTCCTGAGGCTTGCCGTTTGGTGGGCAACACTGCTCCTTCCCTCTGAAACTGCACCGATGTTAAAAAGTGGGGGGCATGGTCCTCAGGCTCCCCCACTTCTGGAGCCATTGATGGGATACGCCTCGCCACTGACACATCAGCAGAACATCAGTCTGGACTATGCTACTGCCCAGCTCCCTGGCAGACGCTGTCACACTGTGATGAGCAGAATGGGAACGACCTTCTCCCTCTCTAAGGCCTTGTCTACACTATATAGCTTTTACCAACAAAACAGCAGAGAGGTGTCCACACCACAAAGCTACTTTTGGTGGCAATCTCTATCATTTTGCCAACAAAATAAAATCACCTTGATGACAGGCATATAGCTTTTTGAAGCACAGTTAAAGCAACCAAGCGTCAGGGTAGATGCTGCAGATTGTTATGTCACCATAACTGGCCTCCCCCAGTATCCCACAATGCCCACCGTGACCGCTCTGCTCACTGTTTTGAACTTGGTTGCCCTGCAGGCATGAGCAAGCTTTGACATTCCTCAGCATGGGAAGCTCACAGAGCTGCTGAGGATGCTGCTCCCGGCAGCTGAGGATGCTGTGGGAGAACTCGGGGGGAATCACAGAACCATTACTGTGGAATCGGCAGTTCTGCAGTGGCAGGGCGGGGGGGGGGGGCAGTTCAGGGTAGATTGCCCTGCTGAGCAGAGCCAGGAGCTGATGAGGGGGTGTCCCCCAGACATAGGATGGTTGCTCAGGCTGCTGTCTGAACTTACAGCGAGAGTATGTCAACAATCACACACTCCCGCCCCCACACACACTGTTTCTGTCTCTGTCTGTCTCTCACACACACACAAACTCCCTGTCACACACTGCCATCCGCTTTTCAGCTGAGGTGTATGTGGGATAGTAAGGGGATAATCTATTAGGCTTCCCATGAAACAATAAGATTGGGACTCTGCATCATGTGACACTATACCTGCCCCACAAGGGCTTGTAAACCTTTCCCAAAATCCCACAACCAGTTGCACAATGGGATAGCTACCCACAGTGCACTGCTCTGTATCAATGCAAGAGCTACTAGTGTGGATGGGCTCTGCCAACATAAGGACCATAATGAGGATATGAAACCATGATTTAATGAAAGCCCTTTAAGTAAAGGTCCTAACTTTTGTCGACAAAACCCATCATGTAGACAAGGCCCAAGAAAATCCTTCTCCTCGTTCAACCTGATGAAAGATTGCCTGCTTTTGGTGCAAACTCAACCATTTGAGATGTGGGGTGGTGAGCAATGTGGCAAATGACTACAACTGGGGACTCAGAACAGCCTTGTGTGGCTGCGCGTGGGGATGGACGCTGCACTCCTACTGAACAGCTGCTCATCTCCTGCTGGTCTCTCAGGAGGCCATTCCAGACTCCATACTGCTGACCCCAAAGCTACTGAATAGCTAAACACGTGTTATGGCTACCTAAGCTCTTTTTACTTCTTTTTTCTTTTGGATGTACACATTTCTGTTTTTAATTTTCCCTATATTCTATTTTGTCATTTGAACCCTCTTCCATCATCATTGTAGCACTTGTGCATTCACTAACAACAATGCAGCTGCAGAGACTCTATAGGAAAGGATTGTGATGGCATCGGCATCCAGTCCCTCTGTCACTGGGCCAGAAGTTTCTCCCTTTTCCTGAACTATGTTGTCTTCAATGTAAAAATGGCTGAGCTGACAGATCCAGAGCCTGGAATTGGTCACTGGTAACAATAGAAATAAATCCTGCTCCCCACTACACAAAAGCTTTGAACACTAGTACAAATAGTGAATGAGACCCCTGTGTCATGAGCTGGCTCTATGAACAGACAAAAGATTTTTGTTAACGTATGCACACTTAGCACTGATTGTGAGGTATAAAAGGGCAGTTGCCCGGCTGCAGTACTACAGCTTGTAGCCTGAATCCAGCTACGATGGAAAAGGTAAGAGAAATCTGTCTGGACTGGATTGTTTGGTATGTCAGGCTGAAGTCAGGGATCTGATTGTCTCATTTCAATCAGGGATAGGGTATATCTGCACTGCACTCTCTTCATTAAAACTGTTGTCATTCAGGGTTTGTTTTTTTCCCCCACACCTCTGAGCCACAAAAGTTTTAATGACAAGACATGCCGGTACGGACAGTTCTGCGTCGACAGCATACGCTCTCAAACTAAGGAACTACCCACCTTGTGCGGAAGGTTTTATTTTTCGTCAGGAGAGCTCTTCCCTAGCAGCAGAGAGCGATAACATTGCATACCTGACAATGGCACAGTGCTATAAGGTGCAGTGTAGATATAGCCTTAGTCTGTTATGTCAAAGGAGTTATTCCTGATCTATACCAGTAGCAGAGGGGAATCAAGAATGCAGATTTAGGAGAATTAGCATGTGTACTAATCCCTGTATATTAAACACTCAGAGCCCAATTTTGCTCTTTCGATGATGTAAATGAGGATCCATCGCACTGAAGTCACAGGATTATCTCAATTTATCATCACTGTGAGTAAAATGTAAGGCCCAGACATTTCAGGCTTACTATGCTGGACGGAGAGAAATTAGAATGTCAGGACACTGTCACACTGTGTATGATTACATGCATCCGACGAAGTGGGTATTAGCCCACGAAAGCTTATGCTTCAATACTTTAGTTGGTCTTTAAGGTGCCATAGGACTCTTTGTCACTTCTGCAATTCCAGACTAACACGGCTACCCCTCTGATTCTTGACTGTGTACAATGTTACTGAAAACTCTGCCGTTTGTTTCTCGCACTAGGTCATCCTTTACGAGGACAGAAACTTCCAAGGCCGCTCTGTTGAGTGCAGCAGCGACCGTCCGGATTTTCAAAGTCA